>ML811290.1:86202-104587 GCA_009831015.1 Picea engelmannii
GAAGCTACATCCTGTTTTTCATGTTTCATGCTTGAAGAAGGTGATTGGAACCAGGTGCCAAATTCAAACCAACCTTCCAGAGTTAGCTGAAGAAGGATCCATTTGGCTACAACCAGAAGCAGTTTTGGACCAGCGTGAGCATCCCCTGCATCAGAGAACCATCAAGGAAGTGCTAGTACAGTGGAAATATATGACTCCAGCAGATGCCACTTGGGAACCAACTACCATTCTGCAACAGTTTCCACATCTCAAGCCTTGAGGATAAGGTTGTTTTTAAGGGGGCGAACATGTTAAGTTCCTAACCCGCACATAGGTAGATCAATGTATTTGGATGTAATAAAGGTCAATATTAATAAGACTTTTCAATAAAATAGAATAAAGTGGATGTAAGAAGACCTAATAGAAGCTTCCACTTCTAGAAGGATCTTCCTCTAGATGCTTCTCTTAATAGACATATTTAGTATAAATAAGGGGTGAGGGTATGTGAACCCTAGCTTGGAGATTATTGTAAAAGAGCATTGCTCGACTGGAGGTTGCCCCCTCGAAGAGGCCTGTGAACATTGCTATCTAAATCAAAGTGTTGTTTCTGTTGCTATTTTGTATATCATTTCTGTGTATTGTGAAGATTATGATGGATATTTTATTGTTATTCTGTCATTTCTAGCATTTCATTTCTGTTCTGCATATTTTATATATCTGGTATCTTGCATCTTGTCTCCCCATCTATTGATGAAATATGTTTCGAATGTGGAGAAGTCTTGAATACTTGTTGGTCGTAGGGCTTTGAACCACTTCCTCACCTCCCCTGCAAAACTCTACGCAAACAACCTCATTTTCGCATCTGCATAGTCTACCTCTTCTAGGACAATGAAATCGTTGTACCAATCCAAATTCTTCTAGGCTGAATTCTCCCTTCAGCATCGTGGAGCTTAATACTCTGACTATAATTTTGCGGAAAATCATGCAATTGGGCGGTCATAATGAGGAGGGCGAATCTGGTGGCCATGGCTCTAGGAAGGCTTGGGATTTAAGGGATATTATTTTCTATCAAGGCTTGGAATATCTTCTGGTCAAAAAACTATCTCATCCAAGCTAGTTTCTAACTTAGACCTGAACAGGGTTTTCTCAAACAATTCATCAAACTCAAGGTCGTCAATTCTTTGCACACCATATTTGAGTAAGGACAGGCTTTTGTCCAGGTAATAGAATGGGTTCGGTGCTTTCTCTCTAGTACTACACAAAATTTTCCCAGGGTCGTACATAGCCTCTGTAGGGTTTGGGTCAATATTTTCTCTGGTATAGATCATCTTTGGAGCGAGGGTTCCTAAACTGTGCTACTTGATGCTACTAGTATTTTTTACTAGATTCGCCAGGGTAAAGGTTTCATATGGTACAGATGTTTGTCCCTATGTTATGCTCAGGGGTCAAACTACAATGTTAGTCGTTCTACCAGGGAAAATATATTCAATTTCATCCTCAGAACAGGCGTGAGAATGTTAGCACTCTGTAAATCTGTATGGCTAGTAAAAATATGACAGAGGTAACTTTTTCAACCCACTTTGAGACCTGAAACTAGCCTTTCGGATCTGGAGAGGGCTCTCTCGGGAGACACAGTCCGAGCACGGGATATGGATTTAAAGTTGTGGCTAGATTTAACACTATCAGATAATAAGTTTTGCTTTCATTGGTGTAATATGGTAGGACCTCAGGCTATGGAGTCGATTCAAGGAAACGATGAAAATGAATGACTCGCTGAATGATCTTGAGTGGATAGAGGCTAAGTGAGCAACAATGTTCAGTGCAAATTCGTTGAATGGGGTGGGGAAAAAAAACAAAAAGCAACTCGGAGCACCGTTGAGGATGAATTAGAAGTTAACTTTTAGAGGAAATATGTTTTGTCTAAATGGCGTGAACAAGGGACGCTGCACAACGAATCCACAGGTTCAAAATTTCATTCTGAATTAGACAGAAAAATATATGAATAAAGAAAACAGGAAGTGCATATGCAAGGAAGGGAAAACAATACATCCAACTGCTAAAATTAGAATATTTTCATCAAAATACAGGACTTTTGCATTAATCTTCAAATGAACTCAAATTACATTGAAAAGATCAAATATATAGGCGAGGGTGTCGCTTGGGATACCCTGATCTTCTAACTGCTACCTCTAAAAACTAGGAAACTGACTGTTTTGCGTTTAAAGAATCTTTATATGATGTTTTTCCAAAAATAGACAACCAATACATCTGGCTACATTTGACTGTTTGCAATCTTCCATGGGTATTTGGTTGTCAGTCAGGCCTCGTCATGAGAGAGTGATGTGTCAATACTTCCCTTCGATCAAATGTCTAAATGGACAGGTGTTTATCAGAGCCCCGCTTTCTACTATAACGGCTTTGATTCATGTCACTCACTCATTTGCAGGAAAACATGTGTGCAGTAAGTGGCTACTGACTGTCATGGCCATTATCAGAAATGAAAAAATTGTCTTAGGGCGATGTCTCCTTCAAAACTATCGAGATTTTCTTTCTATTTGCGGGTACAGGATGAACTTCAGCTAATCTTGTTTTTTCTACTCTCTGGCAAGAACTGCGCGGGCTATCTCCTTGACCGTTTCACATTCTCTAGAGTGTTTTGCATACTTTTCTTTCAATAGCCTCTATTCTTAGTGAAACTTTACGATCGTATCCTGCACCTCTGTGAGCTGTCTTTTGAGCCACATCATGTTCCCTTCGCAACCTTGTACATATACATTTCTTAATGTTCAACGAAATCATACATTTCTTAATGTTCAATGAAATCATACATTTCCTACATATTTCTAACATTAACCTCAAAATTTCTACATGGTCCTTCAATAAATTGAAAAATGTCCAATCATCTAGACAAACTTCTAAAAATTTATGTATAAAATCCTTGAATGCAACTATTACTGCTCTGGAAAATATTGTTGGTGCATTCTTTAAACCAAATGGAATTATTTTGTATTGATATGAACCCCACTCAGTTGCAAATTTGGTTTTGTACCTATCCTCAGGAGAAATTCTTATCTGATGGTAACCTGAAAATCCATCTATGAAAGAGTACACTTCCTATCCTCCCACAATCTCTAAACCCTCATCTGTAAATGGAGTAGGAAAAGGATCATGCAGGCATGCATAATTTAATTTCCTTATATCCACACATATCCTAATCCCTCCAGTCTTCTTTTCTTGGACCACCATTGGACTAATCCATTTTGATTCTTCCACGGGCTCTATGATTCATGATTCTATCATTCTGTCAATTTATTCCTTAACTTTCTACTTATAGATGGGGTTTAATATGTATGGTTTACGTCTAACTAGTATTGCATATGTTCTTAGGGGTATCTTCATTTCTCCAATTTCTCCTACTACCCCTTTCATATTTGAAAATGTGGCTGGGAATAAATCACTATACTCACGCCGTAATTCACTTATTTTTTCCATTGTCTCACTATCCAAGTAATCCCCAATGTTGGCTATCTTGGGCTTCTCTTCAATCCCAATATTGGCCTTTTTAATCTTCATAGGTGAAGTGAACTATTATGATTTTTGTTAGAGCTAGAAGTTGTTCCTAGACCGCATTAGGAACAAGTCTAGCACATATTATTTCAAAAGTTAAAAGAAAATCATTTTAAAGAGGTGAGAGGATCACACTCTTGATCTTAAAAGGGACTTAATGGATAAATTGCCAAGACCTCTTCTCTATGTGCAAAATATTAGGTAAACAAAACCTTAGTTGAGTCAAGTGAGAGTAGGGTATATGTTCAAGAATAATAAATTAAACAAAATTGATAAACATAAAAGAGAATCTATTCATTGATATAATTAACCAGTAGAAGAATAAATATTAAACATAGAAATCCTTCCTGAACCAGATTTAAAAGATCCTAAACACACATGTGGTGAATATTTCACTATAAAAATAGGGAAATCCTCTCAGCACATACATACAATCATATAATCATATAATAGGGATAATGTGTTCAAGATAAGGAATTAGAAATGAGAAACAAAATAGAATGATACACACCAACTAACGAATGCATTAACCATTGAAATATTTACACAGATCAGATCGATCCAAACATTTGTATAAGATAAAGTATTTTAGGAAAACATGGATCCAACCCTTTCTTCTTCTACATCATTCAATATATAATGTCTCAAATGGGTTACATGCACTTATGATCAATCCCGAGAATCAAGGACACCTTAAAACAAATCTCTACAAAGACTCGGGATGAGTTTAAGTTTCTAACTACTGATATACCAAATCATAATAATTTACAAAAAATCTCCTAAAATCAGGGCAACAATATTGCATAACATCTCTTTGATTTGAATTGTTTTACATTTGAATGATGATATGGTTGCTTCATCTTTATATTTCCCAGATATATCTAATCTTCAATGCTCCACTTGAAACCAACCTTTGGAAACTCAGCACAAGTGGATAATTTGGATTAATATTCATATCCCAATATATCTTTAAGATCCACAAAACATGGTATAGCTTCAAAACATGATACATTATAAGCTTACATGATTTATATCCTTCCTCTATTACAAAATATGAAACTGGGTGCAAATAGCAGCAAAACTCGGCTGCTACAGGTGTTTTGGTAGCGCCTATATTTTCCTATGTATACGATTACAGTAACTTCCTATAATGACCTTCAAAAAACAAGTCCCGCATGTGTTAAACTCTTTTATTTACCTGGGTTATAGCCGGACATAACCAAAAAGGAGCATGATACCTTAGATACTAGGAACAAAAAGATTTTTCCATCATCCATTACTTTTAATCTCAAAAACTGGATTTATCCTTGAAGTGATATTTTTAATTTGATATCTTTCTATTCAAGATTGAGGAAGTTGCTTCTGCCAACAATTCTAATTTATCCCTTTTGGTCTGCTTAGATTGAGATCGGGTTTACATATGTTTAGGCTTATTCCCTTCATATATAATCTTAGGGTTTTCATATCCTTTTTACCGTGTTTCCTAGTAGGAACTCTATTTTTCCCAGTGATGGTCTTTTTATTTATAATCAAACCACCTTTATTGAATTTATCCTTCTCAGGATTATTGACAGGGGTTTTCTTTCTTATAGATGTCTTTCCAATAGGTTTGATAGGCTCGTCTGGAGTCTTTAAGAATGTTTCTCATTTATCCTTCTTTGCAATGGCGAATTGACCGAAATTAGATAGAGTTTTTTTATTAGGCTTAACAATTATTTCCATGTGATTGAGAAGAAGGAGAATGCTCTTCCTTCTCAAACCTCGACTGGGCCAAGAAATGATCCCAAGTATTCTGCAACTTTCCTAGTTTGGACTTAACAAGAAATTTAATCAAACCCTGATGGAAAATTATGTGAGGAGGGGTCTTGCGGTTTGCTTGAACCCTCATAGCCATCTTGTTGAGATCCCTTATGAAATAATAAGGTAAATTTATCCTCTTAATCCCTTCTAGATGAAGTAGAAATCAGAGATGGAATAGGAATACAATAGAATAGCACCCCTCGCATGTGATGAATATCTTAAGAATGAGAAAGTCTTCCATCCACTCATCAAGCTCTAAAAACTAATTGATGTCTCCTCTTGTAATCAATTTATTTTTAAACCACCTTTCACCGTCAGTGGGGAGGTTGCAAGCAATTGTTATAGATTCTTCAATAACTTGCATAACCAGGTTTGCGATTCGGGCCTACTATCCATTGAAAGTCTCAACAAACTCCCTGGATGTAGCATAATGGTGACCATATAGCTTGGAATAGAAAAGGTACCACCCTTCCCAATCGAAAATGATTTGACTATCTTCATAAGCCTCCATGACCTCAGGATCTTTCCTATTCACATGTCCACCTTTACCCATCTACACAATCACAACCCAAAAACTAGATTCTTGGCTATAGAGAAGAGATACGGCTGTTGTGTAATGAGAATAAAGGAGATTTTCTAGCTCTGCAGGAGCCAATTCAAATAAACTAGTTGTTGTTGTTAATGAACAATGTGCCAATTTTTTAAAACACATTTGTTATCACTGAAATATCGTCCGCAATATTGTACACAAATGGTTAAGGAAAAAACATTAATTCCAACAACAATTAGTCCACCTACAACACTAAAATTCATGCAAGTGTTGTTTTTTTTCTCACCCAAGTGACAAAACGAACACAACAGATTGGCGACCATACTGGGGATTGGTATAAAATTCCTCCCTATTTGAGATTAGAGAGCACTTCATTTTGATTTTTTTCCTTGCATGTACCAAAACCGGCCTAGCCCAACTTTCCAAAGTCAAAATTCAGAGCTGAGGAAGGAGTATTTCACTTGGAAATTTCTCCCCCGATGCATGACAGGAAGTGCACATATTTTCCTACCCACAAACGTGCACTTTGTGTAGTGTGTGTGCCACAAGATTCATTACTCTATGCATTGTGTTCCCCTTGCATGCCTTCCATAACTGTAACCCACGCATAAGTCCAGTTTTTCAAAATTGTAGAGTTTTTATGCATGCTTTGAGAGCCCCTAGCCTTCAAATTCTTATTTCTTAGCACTTTGTAAGGAAACTACACTTGAGTTAGATTCCTTTCCCATATGAAAGGTTAGCTAACATAGGCACTTAGGGGGTAAAAATAATCAATATTCTCCTCTTTTGATTTGTTTCCACATGGATGGCTCATTTGGCTTGTAAAATTTTAAGTTGAAGTTATTTCTTTCATACACAATCACTTAAAGTGGGACTAGAAACCAATTTTTACCCTCACGTATGCTCTTACCTCTCACCCTAGTGTGATCTTAGGAATCAAAAAGGAGTTTGAGAGAAATTTTCATCTCCCTTAACAAAAACATTTAGGAGAGGACAAATCCCCCCTAGGGTTCCTATTTATTTTTTGAATTCATCTTAAAAGTTTTGTAAGGGCCCATACATTCCCACATGTTGCAAACTTAGGATAGTTTCTAAAATTCTTTCTTAGTTTACATCACAATATAGGGAAGTTTAAAGATCAAAGTAACAGGCCCATACATGCCCACATGTTTGCAATCTAGGATAACTTTCAAGATCTTTATTAGTGTAAACAACATTTAGGGACTTTAAAGGATTTGTAAGGACCCATATGTCCACATTGATAGTTCTTTAGGGATTTAAATATTCTACAAGGTTGTACCAAAGACACATAATAAGCTAGGTAAATAATATTTGTAAGGACCACAAGAAGTCCACATTTTGCAATATCACACTTAACTTATTAAAATATTTTCACACTTGTCACTTTCTTTCACACAAAGCCACTCCTCACACACACAATTTCAATTTTGAATAATGGAGGTCGAAGTAGGTTTTCTCCAAAGGAATTCTAAAATATCTGACTATGTCTTTGGAAATTATCCACACCCAATTAATTCAAACGAGGTTGTTCCATGACCCCAATATCTCAACCCACCACATCTAAAATTTTCTAAATAACGCACTAAATGTTTTAGTCTAGGTACCAAAATAATTTTTAGTCTAGGTAGGATCTCGGGGGTATGCATCCAAATAACCCCCCATTATCAAGTTCTCACATTTTAAAACAATAGAAGTTGAGAAATAGGGAACTTTCAAATCCTCCAAGTCAAGTGTTCCTACACCATAAGGTAGGGAGATACCCGTGAAGGCTTGAAGGCTGAGGTCCGGTTGTTCTGTGCATCCCTCCTTGAGTCACCCAACTCTTGTGAGGGCATCCATCCTGTGACCCATTTCTGAGGCCGAAAATATAAATGTCAGACTTTGACTGAGGTACCTAGTGGAGAAAACTTAGGACATATACCCAAGTCGTGATTGTGGGTTGTAATCACACCTTGATCAGATTTTGTGTGGCTATTGGGAAATATCGCCAGCTCTTTCGGGATATGTACTCTCTACCCCTCATTATAACTGATTACTTCAACCTTCACTAGTTCCTCTTCTGGTGGATTCAGACCCCACTGTTGAGAGTTATTGGAAGGCCCGGTGTTATTTTGAGAGGAAGGATGATACGTCTTTTAGGACATGAGCATTTTTTTTTTTTGTTCCCCCACATGGACAAAATCCACCTATCCACATGCTTTCCTATTTACAGTTAATTTATGTATGATGCTCATTTGATTACATGAAATTGTGAATTCAACTATCTTGTGAAGGTAAAAAATATACAAATCTCTTGTTCATTTATTTCTCTCTTTTCACCATTTTCACACATTCACTTTTCTAGTCAGAAACCATAGGGTACCCACAGAATCCTTGACGTTCTATATGCTTGCAGAATATCCCTCCTATTTTAGGAGGAGTCCCTAGTCTTTCCAACTCACTGGCTCAACCATCTCACACCCCCATGAGTGATACTATTTTGGGATCATATTTACATGGTTCCACTTTTCTTGGGTCAAACACCCAAGGCCATCCATATAGTAGTTCTCCTTCAAAAAGAGGTGGGGGTCAAACTTCTTCTCAAGGGAGAAGTACAGCCCCACCAAATCTCTCTCAAGGGACATGTCCACTACCTTATCACACAATGGATGGAACTAATCCTCCACCAAATCTCCCTATTCCATACTTGGAATCCCTCAACATTTATGATTTGACAAAACTTACGAATGATCCCATTTTACATGACCCCACATGGCCCAATATGCCTACCAAACTACCTTCAAATATTCTGAACCTTGAAGTAAAACCAGGGTAAGATCCCGCCAACAATGTTATGACCTTCCACTTATGGTGATGTTCAAACAATATCATGGATGATTCCATCTGCTTGAGGTTATTTCAAAGAACTCTCATGGTCCCATCATCCAAATGGTATGTGGATGAAAAATCAGGGTCCCATGTGACCTTTGAATCCTTGGCCAAGGCCTTTTTTTCCTTTTTCCAACTACCAGTTCGTCACGATATTGGCTTGGAACTTCTCTATAATTTCAAACAAACCACTACTATCCATATAGTCGACCACATTCATGAATGTTACTGATGATGTAGTTTGTGTAAAGAGGAAACCACCAAAGAACAACGTCTTGATTGGTTTCTCAAATCACTTGTCTCTGTTATTGCCAAGGATGTAGCATCCACTTTTCCTTAGTCAGAAGAGGAGGCCATTAGCAAGTCTCAACAGTTTGACCTCATATATTCTTAATCAAGTTACCTATACACAGTATTGCCTGATGCACCCAGACCCATACCATTCGGTCAGGACAAACCTGGGATGTCCCATGTTGCAGATGGGTTGATTGGTTCTATGAACCATATCAACCCTTACGACCACCAATCACCTACTAATGGTGCAAATCAATATCCACAACCATATGGAGGGACGTCTTATTACCCCCCTCCCACTCACCAAAATTCATATCCTTTTGCGCCCCCTCCACCAATGGGTGGACCCTCACCGATACCCCTAATGATTCTGGTCTGTCAACCAAGTACAGGTTCACCCTCTACCTCCTCATACAACCTTAGAACTAGTGGAATCACTTCAACTTCCTACATTCCATATGGATCGTCTCCACACAAAAATCCATATTTTCCATTCCCTGGTCCTCCACAGTCAGTTTCTCCTCCACCATGACAACCACATGTCGGCATTTACTTTGTTAAACCCCCTCCCATTCAACAACTTCAAAATTTTGAACAATTGAATATGGAAAATCTGACCCATCCACCAAAAAATGCCAAGAAGAAAGGGAAAAACCGAAATAATAGCAACCTGGGACCAGGAGGAAATAATCCCCAATAAAACCATCCCGCGGGGGGAAACCAAAACCCTCAAGGAGGAAACAATAATAGTCAACCACAACAAGGGAAGAACAATAACCTCTGAACTAACTTCCCTTTCACTTTTCATGGTGAGTATGGACATTACACTCACCATTTCCCTCAAATTTATGATTTCAAATGGATGAAAGAATCCATGAACGCACAATGTCCTCCAATGCCACCTACCCCTCAATAGGCCCCACAACAGTGTTTTCAATATCCACCTCCAACCGTTTTGCAAAACCCCATTCCACACCAAGGTGTGATGAATACCCAACAAGAGGTATACCCTACTCCACCCCAAATGGGGCAGTATCAAAACCCAGGTCCCAATCAACCTCGAAACCCGACTGATCACAACATCCTCCTTACCAATGAAGAATATATTCTTCTGCAAACACGCAGTTTCCAATACAATATTCCCCCTGAATCTACCCCAACCAGCTCAAAAACAACTCCAACTACAGTCGGAACACAATTGATGATTCCATGCCCTAACAATGAACCCAACCCTTGTATATCACATATGTCTTTACGAAGGAATGTACATAACCCTCATGCTAGGGAAACCCATAATTAAGGTCTGGTCGACAACTTAGCACAGTCTCCTACATCCATGTTCGTATTGGAGGTCCTCCAAAATTTTCCAACTCGGCATAAATTCTTTCTTTCCTCCTTGGGGGAAGTCGACCCAGCTGATACTAGACTCATCACCTTTGGTATAGATAGCATAGAATGATGCCTCCCCAAGCTAGTATCTTTTCAGATACCAGTTAATATCTGAAACATCGTAGTTCATCAGTGTATCACTGATGAAGGTGCATCCACATGCATCATGTCCAAAGTAGTATGGAAAAAAATTGGCTCACCTAAGCTAGTACCATCTTCCATCACCCTGCAAGCTTATGATGATCGACCATCATTCGCTGAAGGGATCTTCCAAAATGTCCCCGTAGAACTTGGGGGAAAAACCATCTTGATCGACATTAAAGTTATTGATGCCCCACTTGATTACAATAGCTTGTTTGGACGTAGCTACATGTATGCTATGAATGATATATCCTCTTCAGTGTTTCAAATGATGATGTTCCCCCACAATAGGAAAATAGTCACCATCGACCAACTAACACATTACGAGCCTAACCATTCCGCCAACATTGATAAAAAATTTCCCCTTTTACGCACTAGCTCATATGCTTTTTCATTCATCGACATGGGTCCTAGAATTTTCAAGGACCCATCATTGCTGGGGGCATGTCATGGAGCACCACCTCTCCTACACCCTTCAACACAAGTGTGTGTAGTATCTTCTAATGGAACAGATATCAGAGAAAATACTCCTCCCATATAAGCCCCTCCCCACATTGAATTTCCACCAGTTGGAGAAATATTACCTCAGGAATTCCCTGAGAACCCCACTGCACCACTTATCCCATATCCCCCCCCCCCNTATGAGTTTGGGAGACAGTCCCGCAAGCCATTACCCAAATTCTTATTTTCTACCCCCCACCTGGAGTCCAAGCATTTCAGGTAGCTGCTACTCTCACCCTTACAAACATGGTTCTTTCCATACCTGTATGGTGTCTCCATCCACCCATGATGGTCCCTATGTCATATCTCCCTCCTTAGACAGAGGGATTACCGATTCATATCCCCATATCAGCTCTTGGCACACCACCCCTTCCCCCAACTAGCAGAATCACCGCCACCACTGGGGGCAGACGAAAGAAGAACAAGTCCACAACTCCACTTCCTCCCCAATATCAACCTCCTTGCTCACTATGAGAAAGAGAAGGACACCCCACTAATCGATGTCCTACTCTTCCCGAGTTACGCAATCTAATCCAGCTCCCTAGACAAACCACATTGCTCGCCACCCCACCAAGTACATCCACTGTTACTACGGAGTCCTCAACCACATGCAATAAAGGGTTACAAACTAAATTCGCTTGTGCCATATGTTCATAATATGGCCACTACACTCATCATTCCCCAACTCTACCTCAATTTCTCCAAATGTTAGCCACAATATTCCAAACATCTCAGCAAAATCCCTCTCAAACACTCCCTACTAATGCTCACATTATTGTCATTCGATATATTTCATCATCAATCCCCAATAAATCAAGGTACCCTCCACAATATCGAGATTTTCACTTTATGTCCAACGGTCCCTCACACCCTGTACATGATATCCCATCTGTGTCCTCAGCACTTGATGACAATAATGCTTACTGATTGACAGTTCCCCCTGTCACCTCCCAAGATCCCATCTGGTGCTACAAGAGCAAAGGGGATCTTAGATTTGATACACAATGATGTGTTTGGACCTGTTCATGTTCCATCCCTAAGTAAATAATTGTATTATGTTTCATTCATAGATTTTTTCTGAAGGAAGACATGGATTTATTTTCTTAGAAAGAAATCTGAGGTATTTGACAAATTTAAAGAGTTTAAGGCTCTAGTAGAAAATCAAACAGAAAAAAAAAAAAATAAAGGTATTGAGGACAGATAATGGTGGAGAATTCTACAGAAATGAATTCGAATAATTTTGTAAGAAGTGTGGTATAGCAAGACAGAATACTACTCCATACACACCTTAGCAGAATGGAGTTTCATAAGGGATGAACAAGACACTGATGGAAAAATCAAGGACCATGCTTAGTGGTTCCAAGTTAGAATAAGAATTCTAGGCAGAGGTAGTGGGTACAACATGTTACCTGGTCAATCGATCACCCTCATCAATGTTGGATGATAAAACTCCACATGAGGTATGGTCTGGCAAGAAACCCTCTCTTGAACATCTTAGATTTTTTGGTTGTGATGCTTATGTACATGTACCAAAGGAAAATAGGAGTAAGTTGGATAATAAAGCTAAAAAGTGTATCTTTATTGGTTATAAAGATGGTGTGAAAGGCTATAAGCTTTGGAAACTAGAAACTAAGAAGATTTTTTACAGTCAGGATGTTGTTTTTAGAGAGGTAAAAGATGTTTCCAAACAGGAATTCCTACCAAGGAAAGAAGAACCTGAAAAAATAGAGCTTGATTTGGATGATGCAAAATCTGAATCATCTGAGGAAGATGAAGCAGAAGAAGAATAACCCAATACCCTAGTATTGAGGATATTAGTGAGAGAAAGAAGGAAACTAGAAAGGTATAGTCCACCTGATTTTCATTCCAATTTTGATTTATCTATTACTGATGATGATCCCATAACTGTCAGGGAAGCAGTGAATTCAAAGGACAGTAAACTCTGGAAGAAGGCCATGGTTGAAGAAATGGATGCCTTGAATAAGAATGAGGCATGGGATATAGTTGAGTTTCCAGATGGAAGAAAATATGTTGGTAGAAAAAGGTTGTTTAAGAATAAGTTTAATGTAGAAGGAAAAGTGGAGAAATACAAAGCTCAGTTAGTAGAAAAGGGTTATTACCAGGTAGAGGGAATTGACTTTGGTGATATTTTTTCTCTTATTTCCAAGTTAACTTCTATTATATTTCTTTTAATCTTGAAGTGGAATAGATGGATGTGAAGACAAAATTCCTACATGGGGATCTAGAAGAAGAAACCTGCATGAAGCAGCCAGAAGGATTTGTAGTGAAGGGAAAGAAAGCGCTAGTCTGTAAGCTAAATAAGTCACTATACGGTCTGAAGCAATCACCTAGGATTTGGTACCAAAATTTTGACACATACATCTTTGGATTGGGATTTGTAAGAAGCAGGGTTGATCACTATGTATATTCCAAGCAGGTTGGTAATCACTTCATTTATGTAGTGTTGTATGTTGATGACATGTTGTTGGTAGGAAATAACATGGATGTTATCAAGGAGGTGAAATCGCAACTATCCTCCAAATTTGACATGAAGGATCTCGATGTTTCTAACTTCATTCTAGGAATGGAGATTAAAAGAGATCATGTAAACATGAAACTCTGGTTGAATCAGAGAAAATATGTTGAGATGATATTGCATAGGTTTAATATGCATGGAAGTAAACCAGTCAAGGTTCCTATTCCTATAGGTGTAAAGTTATTTGTAGATCAGTTCCCCAAGACACATGAAGAAGAAGAGGACATGTCCCATGCTCTGTATGCCAGTGCAGTTGGCAGTTTGATGTATGGAATGTTATTTACTAGACCAGACATTGCACATGTAGTGGGAGTTTTGAGCAGGTATATGTCAAAACTAGGGAAGGAGCATTGGAAAACAGTAAAGAGGGTCTTCAAGTATCTTCATGGCACTACCAGTTATGGATTGTGCTGCCAAGGAAGACCAGGATTGGACAGAGTGGTAGACATACATGTCTTTGTTGATGCAGACTAGGATGGAGATATGGATCGCAAAAGATCTACAAGTGGGTATGTGTTTAACCTATTTGGAGGAGCAATCAGTTGGATGAGAAAACGACAGGTTGTAGTGGCACTCTCAACTACAGAAGCTAAATACATCCCAGCCAATCATGTAATAAAGGAAGCAATATGGTTACATATTTTTTTTTTTAGGTATTGGGTTGGTACAACAAGCAGTGAGATTAGATTATGATAGTCAAAGTGAAATATTCCTGGCAAAGAACCCAACTTATCATTCAAATACAAAGCATATTGATGTTTAGTATCACTTTGTGAGAGACATGGTTGAATAAAAGAAGATGTTGTTGGAAAAGGTTAACACTTTGAAGAATGTTGTAGACTCATTGAAAAAGTCTGTGAGCACATAAAAGTTCTCCTGGTGTAGAGTAAAAAAGGGCATTGTTGCCCTAGATTGTTGACTATATAATCTTGTGAACCCCTATATGAAAAAAAAACAAGTGGGAGAATGTTGGGTATGTGCTATATTATTTTCATGTGTGTGTGCGCGCGTTAGATTCGACAACCATGTCGACAACTGCGCGGATTTTGTTATTTTTAGCGGTTTTCTAAATTAATCTCGGATTAATGAATTAGGGTTTTGGTAGCTATGGAATACCTAAAACATTGTATATATTGTATGGTTAATGGTGAAATTAATACAATTAAGAGTTGAAAGGTGCAACGCCAAGGAAGACTGGTTTTCTCCTAGTTAAGGGTTTCCAGTGTAAATCTCTCTGTACTATGTGTATGATCCATTGATTAATTTTTGTTTTTCTTAAGAATATATATGCATTGCTTTACTTCAAAGGTTTTAAACTTACAGTATAAACATGACTGAACACAAATACCTCTGAATCAAGAAGATAATCAGGCTCCACAACCAACACTCTCCCACTTGGAGACTGATCTCAACAACTCCACCATTATTCTATCTATTGGACTATGAACCTTCTTGGACCTAGAAAATTTCTCATCTTCATCTTCATGCTTGAATACCAACTGAAAATAAGAAGGAACTCAGTTTCTCCCTGGTTACTCCCTTTGTTAACATGTTTGTAGGATTCTGGCTAGTGTGTATCTTTTCCAACTTCAAATGTTCATCTTCCAATATGAATCATATGAAATGGTACCTGAGTTGTATATGTTTAGTCTTCGAATGAAACGTTTATTTATTTGCAAGATCAATGGCACTCTCACTATCACAATACAACCTGTTATTCTCCTTCTTCTTTCCCAATTCCTCCATAAACATCTGTAACGAATCATTTCTTTACTAGCCTTTGTAGCAACAACATACTCAGCCTTTGTTGTTGAAAGTGCAACAACCTTTTGCAGTTTCGAAATCCAACTTACTATCGTTCCACCTATAGTAAAAACATACCCTTGTGGTTCTCCTCCTGCTATCTTTATCACCTGCCATATATGAATCAACATATCCCAGTAGAACAGTATATGAACCTCCAAAACATAATGCAAGAGTAGCAGTACCTCTCAAATTCTTGAGAATCCACTTTACTACCTCTCAATGTTCTCTACCTAGATTGTTCATATACCTGCTCACAACTCCCACTGTATGTGCAATATATGGTCTTGTGCAAACCATCACATACATCAAGCTACTAATTGTTGATGAATAAGGGACCCTAGAGATGTATTCTATCTCCTCCTGTGTCTTGGGACACATTTCCTTAGTTAATTTGAAATGGTTGGCCAAAGGTGTGCTAACTGGTTTTGCATTCTGCATTCTAAACCTCTCCAACACCATCTCTATGTACTCACCCTGAGACAATGTCAATTTGTGATTTTTCCTGTCTCGTGTTATTCTCATACCAATGATTTTCTTTCCAGCACACAAATCCTTCATTGTAAATGAATTAGATAATTTCTTCTTGAGAACATTTATATACTTCATATTAGACCCTGCAACAAGCATGTCATATACATACAATAGAAAGATAATATAGCTTCCATTTTATAGCCTTTTAAAATAAACACAGTGATCCGAATGACATCTACTATAATCTTCTTCTGTCATAAACCTATCAAACTTCAAATACCACTGTCTTGGAGCTTGATTTAGGCCATACAAGCTCGTCTTCAACCTACATACCAAATTCTCCTTCCCTATGACCTCATACCCCTGTGGTTGCTGCATATAAATCTCTTCCTCCAAATCCCTAGGGGAAAAATTGTGTTTACATCTAATTGTTCAAGATAAAAATATTCTACTACCACAAGACTTAAAAGAGTCCTAATTGAATTCATTTTAACAACAAGAGAAAATATTTCATCAAAATCTATACCTTTCTTTTGTGCAAACCCCTTTACAAAAAGTCTAGTCGTATACCATTTTTTCCTCAATCTTCTTACTTCAAATTGTAAACCCATTTATTCTTCAATGCTCTTTTTCCTGCATGCAATTGAAGCAAGTCCCAATTCTGGTTATTTACCAAGGAATCCATTTCCTCTTTCATGCCTTGCTCCCATTTTGTTTTAGTGTCTACCTTCATTTCATCTTCATAACATTCTAGTTCACCACAATCAGTCAACAATAAATAATACAATGAAGGAGAGTATCGTTCAAGGGGTCTACTTAACCTGGTATATCTTCTAACAACACTTACAGGAGCTTAAGGTACTTGATGATCCTGTTGCTGTACATTCTGATTTTCTGGTACCTTTGGAATTTATTTTTCAGTGATCTCATCAAGCATTGTGTATTCTGGTTTTTCTTTTTGCATGTTTCTTTCCCTGCAACTGATCTTTGTACATGACCTTCTCATTGAATATGGCATCTCTACTCCTAATGTTTTTGTTATTTTTATAATCCCATAAGTGATAACCAAAATCATTAACATCATATCCAATAAAGGTACACTTCTCGGATTTTTCCTTAAGTTTTTTTCTATTTTCTTTATCAATATGGACATCACAACTGAAAGTATTAAGAAAATAATAGTTTACCTTTTTACCTATCCATGCCTCCTCTAGAATTCTACCATCCAAAGATCTTGAAGGTCCTCTTTTTATTAAGTAAACAATAGTATCTACAACATCTTCCTAGAACTATAAGGGAAAACTAGCATGCAATCTCATACTCCTTGCACCATCCATGATTGTCTTGTTCATCCTTTCTGACACACCATTTTCTCGTGGTGTTCCTGGAAATTTCTTCTCTCTACGAATCCCATGGTATGAACAGTAATCATCAAACTCCTTGCTGCAATATTCACCTCCATAGTCTGATCTAAGACACTTCAACTTTTTTCCTGTCTCATTCTCAACCAAATTTTTCCATTTCTTAAAAGTATAAAAAATATCATATTTTTGTCGAATGCAATAAACCCAAGTTTTTCTAGTTGCATTATCAATAAAAGTAACATAATAATGAGATACAAAAAGATATGATACCTAAGTTGGTCCCCATACATCTATATGCAAAATCTCTAACCTTTCACTCTTATTTTCTTTTCCGACTATGAGAAATATGCCTCTCTTATGTTTTCCATAAACACAATGCTCACAAAAATCCAAATCAATTTGTTTAAGATCTGACAAAAAAATTCTTTTGTGAAGTATCTTCATCCCCTTCTCACTCATGTGTCCAAGCCTATGATGCCACAGTGTTTTATCCACTCCCGTAGAAGCTAAAGAGATAGAAGAGTCAATATTACCAGTACATAAATACAATGTACCTACCTTCTCTCCTTTTTCTTTTACCAATGATCCTTTGGTGACCTTCCACACCTTATCTGTAAATATCGATATACAACCTTCACTTGCCAACTTCCCTGTTGAAATTAGAGTTTTCCTTAGATATGGAACATGTCTTACCTCTTTCAACAACCATTGGTTTCCATTGATTTTCTTTATTTTTACCTTTCCCATTCCAACAATTTTGCATGTTGCATCATCACTCAAATGAACCTGTCAAAAATCACCTTGAACATAATCTAGAAAAATTTTCCTATGGGGTGTGGCATGAAATGAAGCCCCTGAATCTATTACCCAAGACTCAGAAATATTATCTACAAAAATAATCAAATCATCTTGTAACACATAACATGTTACATTTGTTGCCTGATTTTTCTCCTGCTGTCCATCTCTGTGTTTCTTTTGAGCTCTGTAGTCTTTCTTCAGATGTCCTTTCTTCCCACAATTCCAACACTCTATCTTTTCAAATATGGATTTGGATCTGTCCTTCCTAGAATTCCAATGGTTCCCTAAGCCCTTTCCTCT
>ML811291.1:3396-19824 GCA_009831015.1 Picea engelmannii
GACAAGGGAAAAAGTTCCAAGAACAAATTTTGTTTCGAGTTCACCTCCTCAAGAAGGCTTTAAAGGTGAAAGTTCAATCCCTCCAGCATGCAAGGCTTGTGTTCAAGATGAATGCGAATGTGTGAAACGAAAGAGTTGTGACAACGATGAGGACAAGAATACTGTTGATGGTCTTCAAAGGAGAGCTTGTAACTCTTCAAATTCACCTCCTCAAAGAGGCGATAAAGGTGAATGTTCAAGGTATAATTCTGCTTATCATTTAGTTGCTTTTGATTATGTTAAGCATGATAAATTTATATGTAAAAATGGAAGAAAGAATCCATGTACATATTGTGGTTTATATAACCATCATGTTTCAAAATGTTGGAAAAGATTATCCACTTTCAGGAAACTTTCTAAGCAAAGAAAATGTGAAAAGAGGATGCAAAAGATTTTCACTCATTGTCAGAAGAGGGGTCATCTCATTGACCAATGTTGGACATTGCATCCAATCACTCATCCACAACACAAGAAGAAGTTGGATAAAGAGATTGGCAAGAATGGAAGAGGAGATTCCATCATCGATGTGAGTCAAGATGATTCACAAGAGAACGATTTCCAATAGAAAAATTCACCGTTGAGTTGGCTTGGTAAGAAATGGTTAGATTTCTTGAGCAAGTAAGGCTTGCATTTTTCTGTTGTAAATGCACTTTTCAGCGTTATGTGTGCATTTATGGGAAGCATGATAAGTTGCAACAGTTTATCACAACTTGCATGATGCAAGTTGCATGTGAATGCAATTTATTTTGAAGGCATGTTTGCTGTACAATTACTTCGCCATAAGGATGTAAAAGATGGATATGATGTTCACTTGTTACAACCATGTATCTTTTTCATGTTAAGCTCTTATGTACCCACATGTTTCGGGGTTTTACTTATGTTTGTACTGGAAGGAGAGTTGAAGAGTCATGCACATGCATTTGTTTTTATGTATGTGTAAGTAGTGAACCTGGTGATGGTTCATCATGAGTGACTCATGATCGTAACATGATCGTGGATCATGTTTGTCGACTTGTCATTTTGGGAAGGTCGATATGTTTCAAATGAGTTTCGACTGGTGTCGATGATTGTCTGACGACTATGTTGTGTTGATCGTGTTGTTCGACTTGCGTTTAGTCGATGGTGTTTATTGGCTTGTAAGTCAATTTTGAGTACATCGAGATGCAAGAAAACGCCATGTGCTTTGATGAAGTACAAGATGCGACAGTTTGTTTGAAGAACAAAATATTTTGTTGGCATCATTTTTCGGTCTTGTATAATTTGTTTTCAAGATTGATGGTTTTCTTGGCTTGTGACAAGATGTCGCAGGAAAGTTTTTGTAGCCATTGGAGAGTTGATTGTGTTGACGTCAAAGAGTTTGAAAGAGAGACTTAATTCTCAGTGGGAAGGTTGATAGTCTTCCAAGCACAGAGAGAGCAGTGGGTCAGCAGCAACCAGAGAACAGTGGTTGAGGGACATAGTCAGTTGCAGTGCACGACATGTCAAAGTATTCAGGTGATTGTCGAAAAGACTTTTCAAGTAGAATACGTTGATAGAACTTGAAAGCAGACAGATGATCATAATCTTTTATGGGTCCAAAAGCCTTTCAGTGGGAAGGTGTGATCAAATTCTGGACCAGGGGTCTAATTTTAGCCCAAAAATCAACGTTCTTGGAATTGCCTCAAAATGAACGAGAGCGTAGCCCTCGTCATCAAGAACCCAACGCAATTCGTTTCGTCTCAAACGAACGTCGGGAGCGAGAGATATACCAATCTGTTCATCAAGTCAAACAGGTAAAAAAATGATGCTGATTGTACCAGTCCATACAGTTCGACGTGGCAGGACCGTACGACCGTACATAAGTGACGTGGAAAGCAATGGTTGGTTGATTGTTGTCGAATCAGGAAGTGACACGTGTCCGTTGGGTGGCAAATGGTATGAGGACACGTGGCCCAATCCGTGGGCACCATGTGTCACTCGTTGATTGGGTTATTGTTTTATGTAAAATTTATTGGAGGCCGTGGGGTTCAACCCCCGGACCTCCCCCATTATGTAAAGCCTTCACAAACCTCCGCTGACCAATATTCCGCCGGTTGTTTCTTAACATTTATATGTGAATTATTATATTTAAGTTCATACATGTTTGTAAGTGGCGGGAGGTCGGGTCGGGGCTTAGCCCCGGCCCATGGTCATTTGTATTGATATATGACCGTGCTATATATTATATGGCCGACAGTTGTATGCGCGCGGGTTATAACATATAGCCCACGGTTTTTACATATTACATATGCCCATGACCTGGAGCGCGGGGGAGTTATACAGTTTTGTAACCGTTAACCACTTTTTTCCATAGCGCACGGTCCTATGAGCCATACGCCCTGGTGCCTAGGCGGTTTGGGGATGGCGCGCCCTTAACCATTCTACGGTTTGCACCGTTGGAACGTTTGCGCCCGGTGCTGGGTTTTCACACTTTAAAATGCGTGTGAGCCAGGTTCAAACGACAAGGGTGCATTTTGGCGAACCAGTTTCAACAAGGTTGAAGGAGGAAAATGAAGGAGGCCTAACTTCTTCATCTTTTGGCCGATTGAGGTGCCGTAAATGTCTAGCTAGGGGTTTTTGGACGTCCTGAATCCATTGGCACTGTTATCAAGGCCATTTGAAGACTTCTTTTGTAGGATTTTATCCATTGAAGTTTCAACAAGTTCCAGGGAGCTTGAAGCCCTCATTGATCGAGGACATGGTTTGGTGAGCCTATGTTTGTTTTCTATGATTGAATAATCATTTTTGGCTAATTGATATGCTCTAAACACATTGGGACAGATTTCAGAGGCTGTTGAGGACTTTTACAGGTGTTTTTTCCAAAGAGAAGCTCAAGGAAGCTTATGGCCACATGTAGAAGAGGTCATGCCCGGATGAGCCATGATCCGTTTTCAGAGTTCTATTAGTCATTTTTGTGGTTTATGTGTTCTGATGTCAATGGTACAGTCTGTTTTTCCATTGGAGTTTAGCAACAGCTTGTAAAAGAACTTTTGACTAATTAATCCCAGAGAGCCAAGTCCATTTATGGAGGCTCAAGGAGATGTAGCCCGGAGGGGGGTGAACTCCTTTATCATGTTGTTCTTGTTGTGAGTTTGATGGTTTATTTGTTGCAAGTTGTGTTGCTGTGTATTTGCTTAAAGTACATATTTAACCATCTAAAAGAACAATTCCTCACACATAAACATTTACAAGAAGATGCATGAACTTAACACATAATTTTATCTTGCATATTTATACACATGAAGCAAGGTCCTGTAAAGTTTATTTTAATGAAGTAGAGGGTGCTTGCATAGCATAACAAGTCAGCCTTCTATTTTCAGATCATTCATGCCACCAACAACATTCTTTTTAATTTCTTGAAAACTTTGCTACTTGAATATCAAATATGAGCTCACAGATCATTTTTTTTATTCAAGATATTTCCAACCACTATTTTCTTACTCAATTTTGAGCTCTGAGTAGGAAGTTACGACCTTTTGAAGTTGCCATTTTTACTCAATTGTGCCCTTTACTTGCTAGTGCAATTATACTAAGAGGCCAATTTCTTCCATCTACAGAAGAAAATTCAGAAAGAACAAATATTTTTTTTTGTATCGGACGCTGATAACGCCGGTGATAATAAGTACACAAAAACCTTCATATTGTAAAAGTGATGCTCTTAGAGAATTCTACAACAATATTGAATTGCCAACTTTGCTCTTTTTACATTTTCTCCAGTCTTAGAATTTTTAGAAAAAAACTATTATCTCTCAAATAGAGCAAAATTGGGAAAAATTTACTAGAACAAGGTTGTTTGGATTGATGAGGAGGTAAACTGTTGAGCGATATACTTTTTCCATATTTGTGATCTAGGGTCCCTTTTCTTCCTCTGAAGATTCCAATAATCTCCAAAAATAGTGGATTTTGGCCTATTTTTGGATCCCCATTCAAAACCCTTTGGAATCTGGACAAATTTTTAATTGAGTTTCATCATGTCTATTCCCTTGAATCACTGTAAAAATTTCATTAGTAACATGGCCTCTATCAATGAGTACCATCCTCTTCTTCAAAAATAACTATTCTACATTTTCTGGAAAGATGGAATAGAAATGGCCAATGACCCTCACAAGAAATTTTGTAGTACTCCTCACTGCCATCCCACCCTTGAAATTTCACTTGAATTTGAGATGTTATTATCTTGTTGTGACCAAAACAAGATTTTGGCTCCAAATTTATTTTTATTTATACATCATATTGTTGATGTGGCAAGCTTGCTGACATGGCTGTCGATGTGGCACTAATGTACACTTATCAGTCCCCTAAACCTGCCATGTCACTATCCTCATCTTCTTTTCTTTCGACACTCCACTTTTACTTTTCATTGGTGATCACAACTCACTTTACTTCGGAAATCACCATTCACTTTAGTTTCAACGTCCCAAAATAACCACTCCATCGATGAAGTAAAATTACTTTACATCAGTGAAAAAAATTAACTTTGTATCTGCACTCAGAAAGAACTTTAATATAAGTGACCCAAAGTTACTTTCCTTCAGCGACAAAAACTGACTTTCTTTTGGCGACCGAAACTTACTTTCCTTCAGCAAACCGACATTCACTTTCTTTCAATGGCCGAAATAAACTTTGTTTTCGACTGATAGATAAACTTTGCTTTCATCATCGGAAATAAAATTTTCTTTGGTGGACTTAAATAAATTTTCATCAGTGAAATTGAATAACTTTACATCAACAAACTCTTTCAACTCCACATTGGTGAACAAAAATGACTTTACTTCGCCAAAATTTTTCAACTCATCATCAAAGAACTTTTTCAACTTGGCTTCGTCGAATTTATTTTAACTTAGCATCACCGAACTTATTTAACTTTAATCGTTGGGAAAATTTAACTTTTACCATCGACAGGCAAAAATACTTTCCACCATCATCGGGCAAAAATAACTTTTACCATCGGTGGAAAAAAATACTTTTCACCATCGGTGGGGAAAAAAATACTTTTCCCCATCTCCAAATACATTGATATATATTTTTGGCATAATTCTCAACATTGGCCTTTTTTTTCAAATGAAAATGCGCTCGAATTTTTGTATTATAAAAAAATCATTTACAACTGCAGTATCTTCCCAAAGGATATCTCCACTGAATAGAACAGATTTACAATCCGATAAATAGTTACACTAAGAGAAATTCCGTATCCGGGGACTCCAAGCCTCTTTCTAGATTAGCCTGGGAAAAAACCAATAATCCAAATCCATACCAAGCATTAAATCACACTCCACAAACTAGAGCTGATTAATAAAAAAGACAAAAAGGCAGACAAAACAGATTGCACTGAGACATAGGACCAATCCTCCCATCAATCATTGAGAAATAAGTTAGTACTCCTTTTGGTTCCAACAGTCCTCGCTTGGAAAGGAGATCTGCCTCTATGTTGTATTCCCGAAATATGTGAGAGAACGTTAAATCTTGGAAAGCTGTGGTGATCGATCTAGTCTTGTGAAGCCAACCTTCAATTTCAGTGGCATGAAGAATAGTTTTTTGGTTCAGCCAATCAATTATGAATTTAGAATCACCCAACAAAACTAGTCTATTTATATCCCAGAGTTTTGCAAGCGTGAGTGTCACCCAGGCACCAAATAATTCCGCATTTGTATTTGTACCCCTCCTACCATTGATAAACCATCTGATTACTCCCCGATCTGGCTGCTTAATTACTCCCCCCCGCACCACAAATGATGCCACCTCTGATTGATGCCCCATCAAAGAAGGCTATAGTAAAATCCTTCAAATGTATGAGAGGTCTCTTGTACCTGGCAGATATTTTCTGAAGATGTGTACGGGGGTTGTATGCCCCAATAATCCTGCAAGTTACAGCCCCAATGGAAGGCTGTTTCCCATAAAAAATTGCCTGGTTCCTTTCGAGCCAGATAAACCAGTAGACCAAAACTGCCAGAGTTGTGGGCACAGTTTTATCTAGGACCCAAGAATTAAATGTCGAGTTGAAGTTTACCCCCTCCCACCGGTATTTAACATTGAGGAAGGAAGTCACTCTGGCCCATACGGTCTTGGTGAAAGGGCACATAACAAATAAATGATCGCAGTCTTCAATGTTGATCTTGCAGAGCATGCAAATGCCCGGTCCCTGCCAACCTTTCCTCTTTAACATCTCCCAGGTCAGAATTTTATTTTTTGAAACCATCCAGATAAAGAGTTTCGTCTTTAATTGGACGTTCCACTTCCAAAAGGATAACTTCCATCCTGTTTGCATCGGGAGATTAAGGGTTGACAGAATTGCATTATAAATGTTTTTGACTGAAACGATGCAGGATGCATCTCCTCTTGTCCAAAAAAGAATGTCTTCACTGCCTTGAAGAGAAACCCCTGCTGCATTTAAATGAGAGCAGAAAAAATCCCATTTTGCCTTTTGAGAATCCATCATCCCCAAAACAGTGCCGTTGAGCCACGTTTCCATCATTGCAACTGGGTTGGGACCGATCGATGCATTAGCTAACACTGTTATATTTTTGTTATGCAAGCACACAATCGTTTCATCGGAGAGAAGGGAAGATTCTCCCAAACCTGCGATCTTATCCTTGCCGATTTTGATAAGTTGACCAGTGTCAGGCACCCAGCTCAGCCATTGATTAATGATGTGAACTGAACGGACTAAGTTGGTCCAAATTCTGGACGCACCTTTGGTCTTGTGATCAGCCAATCTAAACCAATTTGTCAAGGATAATTTAGGGAAGTATTTGTCCTTAAGAATGCTCTGCCAGATGCTTTCCTGAGTGAGCACTCTCCAAAGAGTGTTAGCTGTCAACACTTTCTTAAAGAAGGAGAGGTTTCTAAAACCCCAACCACCATTTTTCTTTGGGTGGGAGAAGACATCCCAACAACACAGGTGGAAGTGTTGAGATTCTTTTTGCCCATTCCAAAGGAAATGGAACATCAATCTTTTGATCTTTGCTAGCACTGATCGCGGTATTGTTTCCAGGGACATCTAGTAGACTGATTGTCCCTCCAAAAAAGATTTGATAAGAATGTATCTCCCACCCAATGAAAGCCAACGATTACACCAGTTATTTATTCTTTTGGTTAATTTGGCCACCAACCAATCCCAATCCTCTGCTTTGTGCGCACTAGTCTTGAGATAGTAGCCCAAATATTTGAAGCCCGAAGATAACTCACTGAAGGAATAATGAAGGAGATTCTGGAAGGATACCAGTTCCGATGCCGAAAGACTTGCAAAGTGAACTGTAGTTTTTGTTTTGTTTACCAATAATCCAGAAGCTTTACAAAAGAGACTGATTAATTTGTCAATTTCCCACCATTCTTGAAGAACGGCTTTAGTCATAATGATAATATCATCAACAAATAACAGATGTAAAATTTTTTGTAGGTGAGAAAGTTTGACACTTGTAACCTTACCTTCCCTGATGGCTTTCTTTAGAAGCAATTTGAGTCCCTCCATGGTATGAATAAAGAGTAGTGGCGAAAGCGGGCAGCCTTGGCGAAGTCCCCTGCCACTTCTAAAAAAATCAGTAGCCTCGCCATTTATCAAAACTGAATATGTTGGTGAAGTAACACAAGCCATAATCCAGTTAACCATCTGTATCCCAATCCTCGCTTTTATCAGTATCAGTCTAAGGAATTACCAATCAACGCAGTCAAAGGCCTTCTTTAAATCTAGTTTTAAGACCAGAGATTTCAAATTTTTCTTTTTAATACTATGAATTCTTTCATGGGTTGAGCCAACTGCGTCCTAAATCTTCCTGCCTTGAAGAATCCCCAACTATTCTGAGGAGAGGAATTTAGAAAGAATAGGCTTGATTCGGTTTTCTATGATCTTCGAAATGATTTTATAGCACAAATTACATAGAGAAATCAGTTGATAATTATCAAAGGTAATTGGATTGTTGGCCTTCAGAATCAGTGTGATGAAAGTAGAATTTAAACTGTTCTCCACAACCCCAAATCTCCTTGCTTCCTCCACCATGTCAAGGAGGTCCTCACCAACAATATCAAAGAAGTAAGTGAAGAATTCTAAGGGCTAGCCATCCAGTCCGGGGCTCTTCTCCTTTTTGAAGTGGAAGAGTACTTGTTTCAGTTCATCTAATGACACCAATTTAAATAATGTAATAGACTCTTCTTCCTCGACCATCTGAGGGTATAAATCCACCAGTTGGAGTTGTTCCAATATATTAATTTCAACCCCAGCTTTATAGAAAGTTTTAAAGTGCTAAGAGGCTGCCGCTTTGATGGTTTCTTTATCTTTAAAAATCTGTCCATTGTCATCAGAAATTTCCCATATATGTTTCTTGGATCTGTTGTTACTAGCCACTCTATGAATTTTTTTTGTATTGCTATCCCCACTAGAGAGACAAATGGCTTTGCTACGAAGCCTCCAGAGTTCTTCTTGTCCTCTAAGTAACTCATCCCTTTTAGACTCTTGAAATCTGAGCAGTCTACCTTCTTCAATATCTGTTGGATTGTCCCCCAGGCATAAAATCGAAGTCCCGATCTCTGTTTCCAAAGTCACCAATTTTTCCAATTTCCTTTGTTCGCTTTCTTTAAACCATTGTTTTGTAAGTGACTTCAAAACAAATAATTTACAGTCCAAACACTTTTGGCTGCACCTTTCTGATCAGAATGTTGGGTCCTTCCATAACTTTGTAACCAAGTCTGTAAATTCTTGTTCCTTTAACCAATGAGTGTTTAGTTTGAATGGGTACGCCCTGTGTAAAGGAGAAAAATCTAACTGGAGAAAAATGGGGGCATGGTCCGAAATAAAGGGGAAATCGACCCAAGTTCTGAAAAGGCCAGCTTCAGTTATTAAGTCTTTGGCAACAAAGCATCTGTCTAGTATCCTTGCCACCGCCTCAGTTCCAGATCTTCCATTCCTCCAAGTAGGAACTAGTTTTGCAGGTTTAATATCAGTTAGAAAATTTGACCGGAAGATGTCCCTGTAGAACTCTTATGTTTGTCCACCACTGTAATTTCCCCCCCAAACTTCAGCTGGAGATAAAACAAAATTTAAGTCCCCTGCAATGATGAGGTTCTTAGTTGTCAATATGCCTCCATCCACAACTGACTGCCAGAAGGATCTTTTATTTGAGTAGGGGCCGTAAATGTTCAAAAGAGCAAGGTCACGATTACCACAGTTGAGCTTACTTGTTAAAAGAATACCAACATTTGTAATAAAGGGAGTTAACTCAAAGTAAACAAGATCCCAGGCAACCAACAGACCCCTTGAGGTACCCAATGCGTTTATCGCACTAGAGTACCAATTCAGACGAAGGGAAAGAAGGAAATCTCTAGCTTTCAAGGCCGGAGCTAAAGTCTCTTACAAAAAAATAATCCCTGGCTGATACTTATCCAAAAGTCTCCTAAGTGAGGTCACTTTGAGAGGGCCTCCGATCCCTCAAATGTTTAAAGAGAGTAGTGGCATCATTTAGTTCTCGCCAGGGCTTTATATGATCTAAGAGGCCCACAGTCTATGGAAAGAGTAATAGGTAAGTCAGTTTGAGAAGCTAAGGTCTCCTGCTTTTTACGAGAGCTTTTGGTCTTTATAGGTGAGTGTTCAATGCTCAAGCCCCGGGACCAAGCAAAGTCTTTGCCAATACCGAGTGAAGGACCCTCGGACGTCGACGCCTCCGAGCCCTCAACAGGATTTATGACAACTCTCCCCAAAAAATTAGGAAGTTTAATGGCAGAGGTAGGTTCATGAGAAAGAGGCATAAGTGAGTTTAGGACAACTCTAAGAGAAGGCTCATCTTCCTCCTTTTCTCTATAGCCGACCTATAAAGGAGAGTCTGAAGGTCTCGATGAATATGGATCATAAAGGGAAAGGCCAAGTGTGTGTTACCGGAAAAAGAAGGTTGCAACTCTCAAGAAGAGGGAGGGGGAAAACTAGCCAGGTTAGGGAGGCTAGTACCCACCTCCAAAGAAGTAAAAGCCTAAGACTGTGTGCGACAGGGAAGGGAGGTTTCTGGTGTGGTCTACAATGAAGGAGAATCTAGGTATTCAAAGTGGCGAGGAGAGTTTGTCATGGCATGGTCAGGGGCCCTTTGAGTGTCTGACAAGGATTGGATCTTATTACCCAACTCTCCAGGGGGAGGACCAGTCAGAGCTGAAGTAGAAAGAAGAAGCCACTAAGAATTTTCCAGTGCATTTCTTTCCCAGAGAGACAGTGACAAAAAGAGGGTTGGGCAGTGTTTTTGAAGCTTACCAGTGAGCGTCGAAGAGTCCAATTGTGAGTTTGAAGTAGGTTCCATGGGGAAAACTGAACCAAATGAGTCCACTTCAGTGTCCTTGCTCTTTGTACTTTCCTCTTCACAATGGTGGTTCACAATCATTAAGACCTTAGGGTCCTATCACATTGGCCTTGCTATTTGTACTTTCCTCTTCACAATGATGGTTCACAATCATTAAGACCTTAGGGTCTTATCACATTGTCTAATTATAGATCTCAACACATTATGTTATTGGAAATATATGTTTAAGTTTAAAACATGATACTGATTCGACATAACATTACATAGTGAAATATGAGTTATGCCAAAAGAAAAATATTCAATCGTTCATCATGTAAATAGAAAGAACACAAGGTATATGTATGTATGTGCGCACACACACAATGATAGATTTGTCTTCTTATGCACAACACAATTTTTATATGAGTTATTTTATTGATAACCTCATTCATGCATGATCACTAAGTTAGTTGAGATTACTCATATTAATGATTCATTACTAAGTTATTAGATATGTGTTAGTCATGTGCATTAATTAATTGCCACTATGTTAGTGGGGAGGCATTAGTATGATAGTTGAATTAAAAGGGGTCTTTCCCATCACTTGTAATCATCCAATTTGTTATCAATCAAAACAAATTACTCTGAGTATTATTTCATGGAGATGTCTTTCTCCATATTTTAAAAATTGTATGTGCATTCCAACCCCAAGTGTGTGGGTTCCCCCATACTCTCTCTCTCTCTCTCCAAATAAATCTTTGGGCACATCTCCACATTTGATGGATGGTACCTAGTGTAAACTTGTTGACACTAATTATGGCGTTTGACCTATTAGGGACATCAATTGAAGCACATAACAAAGGAAACCAACTTGGAGGTTTGACCCTGACACCTCTTGCATGAAGCTTGAAGCACTCAATCATTCAAGCTAGATCACTTGGATACATGTTTTCTCTCTTTATTATTTGTTTTCTTATTATTAGTCTTTAATATAACATGGTATCCATTTTGGTTATATGGACATTGCATATATATAAAATAATAATGTGTAACTTGATTCAACATTACACCAACATTCCCCCCTTAAGCTTGACTTGGAGGTAAGGAAGGGACATTTTGATAATTCTTCCTTAATGAGAATTTCATTACCAAGTCATATACACAATTTGGTCTCTTTCAACAATTTGGGAAAGATTTATTGAATATAACGATACTTCAGATGAATATACTAAATTGTGGATTAGCTACAAAAATGTTAATGACCAATTTTGAATGAGATAAAGTGTTATAAATATCTAAAAAAAACATATTTATAACTAACACCTCCCGAACACCTTCACACAAATCTCTTCGAAATGAGGGGAGAAAACACAAGTTTAAATGGAGATTTATGCATTAGGCCTTTAGTGTCCAAGACACCTTCACATAAACTTGTTTGAAATCCATGAAACAAACATGCATATAAATGAGTGTAAGCACAAATGTTCAAGGAATGACACAAATGATAGCAAAGAGGCTCATGATAGTCAATAATAAAACCAAGAATTTGACCATGCTATTGTAATGGTTGATAGTGTCCACAAGTGCTTCAAACACCATATGCAACAAGATGGCCTTCCCATCATAAAGTGCATACATGTAAAATGAAACCATTGTAAATAAGGAACAACCAAGTTTTCAATTGTAGAGACTATTGGTACATTGCATCAATCATTAGCAGTGATGATCATTGTATAATTGAACAATGGAAAAAACATGCTGATAGATGTCCTCAAGCAAGATCTCAAATGTCTCCATGAAAAATCATCAAGCCATACATGATAAATCTTGATAGTGGGTACCAATCCAAAATGATGCCATCTACGCTTCTTAGTTGTTTATTTGGAATCCATCTATGCTTCTTAATTGTTTATTTGTATGTAGAATTATAACTAACAATAAAAATGTCTATACCTAGGACAATGTATTTGATCAATATGATTAAGATGTCAATACAAATCTAATGTGGATAGTTAAGTATTTTGGTTATATTGATCACAATGATATGGTTCTTGCAAATCCATACTAAGAATAGGTCATGTAGGATCTAGTTCTTTTGGATTAGTGGTAAAGGCAACAAGGGTACATACATTTGATGATATAGTTTAAATATATCTAAGGCCCACTCTTATTGATCTTATATTAGTCTCATTTAGATTAAGAATTCCCTATCCATGCTTCCCAATTCCACCCCTATGTAGTCCATCTGAAAAAGTAACTTAAAACTAATACTTTTAGAATGTTTATCAAAATCAAGAGAGTAAAACATATGAATAGTTGTCAATGCATGATAATAATATACATCCAAATAATGTTGAATACTATCTTGTAGGGTGTTAATTATTTCTTCTTTTTCTTCTAATCATCCATGGGATTTTGACATATAAGTTCCAAGATTTCTTTTATTTCCTGTACATAATTCCGATTAAGGTTGCAAAGTCTCTAAATGGACTTATAATTTTTAACCAATTATTGAAATAACAAATCATGATCATTCTTTATTTCTCAATGTTTATTCAAGACTTTGGTATTCTACCTTCCGATCTCACTTTTTTTTATTTTATAATATAGTGATTAATACTAAACAAATTTTAGATAGACTTATCTTCATCAACTAATTGATGAAGCATAGGATCATGGCCATTTTTCAAATTTGGATACTTATGGAAGATTTTGGTATTATATTCTTTTAAAAGAGAAACCTACTCTTTAAGCTTTATGTTAACATTTTGGAATTTGATAATAGTTTTCTGCATTGAAACCAGGGTTGATTTAGATCCTCGTCAAGTTTAGATAATATATTTTCAAAAGTTTCTCACCCATATTTACGACACTCTTGTTTTTGAAAAGGAGTTATAATTCCTATAAAAACATGTTTGTCTACATGTCTTAGGGCTTGAAATGACATTTTAATCCTTTATCCCCTTTTCTTATTATTTGTGAGTTCTTTTTCATCTCCATTAGTAATCTTCTCTACACTATATATATATATATATATATATATATATATATATATATATATATATAACTCGGGCTTACAAGTATATATTTTGAGTAAAGATAATATGCCCTTCTTAGGAAAAATAGATATGTTCTTCCATAAAAAAAAATATTTCAAAACAAAATTGTAAAAGAATTTCCTACATTTATAAAATTTTAGTTTTTTTATCTCATTAAATTTTCAAACCTCCTTTGCTAAAACACATAAATCCTTTTGATTTTTTGTCATGGTATATATTAATGTGTTTTGTTCAATTTCCCCCTATCCTTGTGGATTTTCATGATAGGTAAAAAATCTACCCATGCCATAGTTTTTTCTATGAATTTGATTGGATAAAATCATACTGGTTGGTGGCTCATTATGTGGCTAGAGGAGGGCTCAACTAGTCAAACAAAGCAATATGATCTAGAATTGCTTGTCAACTAGTCACACAAAGCAATGTGATCTAGAATTGCTTGTCAGCTATGAGGGGAGTAGGGATAATATGTCCTACATATTGAAATGAGAGGGATGTTACTAGATGCACATTAAAAATATATGAATGTTGCAATGTGGATTTCAAGAGACATGCAAGTTTTATATGGGTCCATATCAATAACTATCTCTTTTAAATTTAAGCAAATGCTCTAAATTATAATTGAGTAAATCACATTATGTGGGGTTAAAACATCATTCCAACTTGGTTTCCACGACAATGCTTTGTTAGTAGATGAACTACTACTATACCCATTTGAAGGGGATGTATTGAATGAGGGAAATATAAATGAAGACAAGTTCGACCATCGTCCATTTTATCAAATAGAGTTTCAATTTTAGTCAAATCTCCTAATTTGTCCACTAATACATGTGAGGTGTTGTCTCATAGTAAGGTAGAAGTGGAGAGTAGTTGAGATGGAGTTTTGAAATTTTTTGTGTAACTTCATGTAAGGTTCATTGTAACTCAATGAGTCACTTAAAATTGGGGGGTGACAGGGTTTGACTTGTGTCATCGTACTAGGGTATGCAAATTTCAATTAATTAGAATACAAACTTTCAACATTTAGATGAAGGATATGTGCCTAAAAATAGGCTTTCCGATATAAACATACCTGTGTCCACTCCTAATCTCCAAGCTTTGACCAAGCCTACAAGAAAATTCTTGAGTCTCTAGTGGCGTTTCTTATTAAGGTTTTTGATTAAATTTGTTGAATGAAAATTTTGCACAACCACCTTTGCGACTAAATCCTAAGAGATGGTTCTTTCTAAGAAACTGGATATTAATTTCAAGGTGACAAATGATGGAAAATATATGTGACTGGATATGGTGAAATAAGCAACTCTGAGGACAAGGCAAGAAAAAAGTTTGAATCTTAAAGACCTAGCAACAATTCAACAATATATAAAGGTTGATACAATTTTCCAAAGCTAACCAAAATAGTCAAACAAAACCAAGTGGGAACAATGCCCTTACTACATTTTAAGTGATTTAAGTCCAACTTACCACCCAAGTTGACACCAATATTCGATAAAATGCAAATTCCTACATTTTTTTGTAGTTATTTATGTAATTTGGGTGGTAATTAGGGACACTATTTTCATTATTTAGTTGCAACCGGAATGTTGTCAATTATAACATCCATATAGAGAGTGTGCATGCATATTGGCCGTTTGACTTTTGGTGTGCTCTTTGCTTACTAGTTGGCCTTAAGAGTATATAATGAGTTTTACTATCATGGAGGGTGGAGTTTCTTTTGCTCCCTCGTTTACTGCTACCCACCCCATGATGCCTACTCATTTCATAGGGGCATATCCTTCTATTTTTCACAATGGTATGTAGAATTATAACACTCAGTTCACACCTTAGGTATCTAGTCATTTTGCTGTTGATATGCCTTCACCCGTGCAATCCTCTTATATGAGTCCTAGTATTGGATTTGGGGGCACCATGAATTTGATGCCTACTTATTTCGATATGAGTCATATCCCTCAACCAGCTCTCCCTGTGGGAGGTTGGAACCTTCCCTCTTACAGATCCAATCCTAGTTATGCTCCTTCAGGAGCCAATACTCAGATGGGTGCTTATCCTACTTATTACACCCCATCCATGTATCCTCCGTATACCATGCCATTTCCTTCGAATACTTTTTCGATGACTAGTCTGGATATATCCCCAGGTGTCTCTCACGGGGAGAATCAATTTTACGGTTCAGGATATCCTCTTAATGGAACACCTTCACAAGGGGGCAACACATATCATCACTCGAATATTCCCTATCATACTTTTGTCTCTTCACAAACTTCAGTGATGATGCCCGCTCAGACTTATCTGAATCAATTAAATGGAGAATACTACCTTCCCGGACATGGACAGGGGGTAAAGTAGGACCCCTCCTGGCCTGCAATGTTTCAAAGTCAATCTTTCCCTATACCTTGGCATCAAATGCCACAACTTACTGCTAGCCCAGTCACTGTCAGTCATACTAGAGCTCCATCACAAACTTTTTCCAATCATGTTGGAGATGGGTCAACCACTCCTGTTAGTCATGTTGAAAACCCACACCCAGCCTCTGCCAATCATGCTGGGGGCACCATTCTTATCAATACTACATCTCCGACCCTTGTACATCATGTCACTACTACATATGGGCGGATTATTCCAAGAAAATTTTCCACGCTTCAACTAGTTTCATATATTTTTTAAACAGGGCAGGATTTTCGTCGATATTGCCACGAAAGTTTGTCGCAATATCGACAAAAATCTTATTTAAATCTAGTCCTGATTTTTGTCGCTATAGCGACTAACTTTCATGGCAATAGCGACACAAATTTTGCCTATCTCATTGGTCGGTGTTAACGGCTAGTTGACTATTTTATCTATATATATGTGACTTTAAGAGATTTTGCGACACAATTGCTATAGTTGCGACACTGTTCTTGGCTTTTGTTTGAGCTGTTTATATTTTCCGTCACCCACCGGTTGAAAAAATCCAATTCTCGATCTACATAGCTCGGATTTTGAACTTGCAAGGTTAGTATGTTATTTTTTATTGATGTACTCATTTAACTTGTAAATTTTTTTTCAAATGTCCAAATTTCATTTAG
>ML811291.1:38021-52186 GCA_009831015.1 Picea engelmannii
CCTCCCCATCCGGTGTGGGGAGGCAAACCTGTGTTTCCAACTTTAACTCTATGCATTTTTCTTGAGAAAATCGTGCCCAACTTGTGTGGGGAGGCAAGCATATGTTCCCACCCGTAATCCATACATTTTTATTGATCAAATCGCACCCAACCTGTGGGGGAGAAAATCATGTGGTTTCATCTTTAAATCTCTTCATTTTTCTTGATTAAATCGAGCTCAACCCATTAGGAAGGCCAACATGTGTCCTTCCCTTTTAATCTCTGTGTGGGAAAGCATCCTCCAACTCGACGCAGTTCCAGTTACGTAATAGGAAGGTTGAATTACATGTATTATGACTATGGAGTAAGATTTCAAATTAACGTTTTAACATTTTACATTTAGAGTCTTTAATGCTAGAAGATCTTCTTTTAATGCTATATTCATTGACATTTTATTCAGAATATTTTATGCTATAATCTCGTCGTTTAATGCTATATTCATCGATGATTTATTTAGAGTGCTAATGCTATAAATCCCCTTTTAATGCTAAATTTATTGATTCTTTATTCAGAGTCCCTTAATGTTATATGCTCTTGTTTTAATGTTATTGTAACTGTTGTCTTGCTCTGCCTTAAGAATATTGTGGATGGATAAAAATATTTAGTCATTAGTTTACTTTCTCCATGATATATAGATCTAGGTGTGGATAGTCATGTGTGTAGTATACTCTTCCACCATTAATTGAGTTGTCGCATGATCATTGAAAGGAGGATATCTCCTTGTGCACCGAGTTAAATGGATGATACTCTTGCACCTAAAATGAAATTGATGTATGTTGAATTTATGATTTAGATTTCCTTGCGCAATCATATTGATGATGAGATTAATTAGAATTTATATTTTCGCGTGCATAAATATATAGTGGAAGTAAATGATTTTGTGGACCTTAGACTTATTGCGTGCAATAAATTACATTGAAAGGGGTGCTTGTTGTATACATTAGATATCTTGCGTGAAATAATTTATACTTTAATGTATGTTTATTTAACACTCTTATGGGTGCCATTAAATTGTTATTGCTTGATGGATTAATGACTAGTTTTCTATTGTGCCTTGATTATTGATGTTGCTTGATTGGATCAGAAATTGGTTACTAATGTGCCTTTAATATTATTGAAGTATGATTGATTCTTAATGGTATTCTCTTGTGCCTTATGAAAAATAATCGAAGTCTCTTGCGTCGTTCAGAGAGTTCTTTCGGATCCATCGCATAGGTTTTGTGCCTTATGAAAAATAATCGAAGTCTCTTGCGTCTTGAATCATTGTTGTCTAAATGATGGATTAATTGAATAGAATTCTCATGTGAGTTCAATGGTGTGATGAATGACTAGTCAAGGATTTAGACTCCCTATGACCATTGAATTATAACATATTGTATGGTTTAGATATTAGTATTTTTGTGCGAGATGGAAATTTTATTATGATTGGTGATAGCATTTGTGTTTGGGATTTGTGCCTTGAATTTAACTGATAATGCTTTTTCGCCTTGGGTTTAATATGGTCTATGATGTGTCATGTGAATGATTACTTACGTGCCATTACTAATTGTGGTTTAGGATTGATGGATTGATGAAATTGGTTATCGTTGATGTTGTTGATTTAGCATAGTTAGTTTTTTCTTGATTGTGTTAATGGGATGTAGAAACCTCCTTGTTCCTCAAAACAGTCGCCAACCTTGAGACCTTAAATGGTTAAAATCAATTGGAACCTAGGCTTGAGCATTGCTTATGTGTCCTGGAGGTCCTAACCTTGCAGGGTAGGTTGGGCGGGTAGTATCTTATGTCATTTATGATCCTTAAGTTAGCGTTATGTTATCTCATGTTATCTAGTGTTTCTGATGATTATCCTGATGAGAGGAGTTGAGCACTTTATAATCCGTACTATTTATGCGTCATCATTTATTTGTATGAATGCAATGATTATGGGTTGCTATTTATTTGTGTTAATGCGTCGATATGGGTATCATTATTCATGGCAATAATGTGTTGGATTTATGTCGTGAATGATTGATATCATGTTATTATTTTTTCCTTAATATATTGGATGATGTGTTAATGATGTTGTTATTAATTGTGATGTATATTTCCTAACGCAAACAAAAAAAATTACTTGTTGTATGTCGCTTTTGTTGTAGGTAACAACGAGGCCATTACAATATAAATTAACATGAAAAGGAAGGATATGACATGAAAATGGATTAATATATCAACTCCAACTACAGGGCAGTGACCCCCCTGTGGGTTGATGGGGACCCAAAAGGCCTTGATCATTGGAATATAATTAATATAAATAGAAAATGTACAATGTGGACTATGGTATAAAGGTCACTTAGAACCACCGAGATGATCAAGAAAATAAATGTGTCAAATTCTTCCCATACCCAAGAAGTTTCAAAATATGTCATTCCATTTGTTTTACTAAATATGAATTGAAACCACAAATCTTCTCAATTTGATAAGAAACAATTCATAAAGAATAAAAAACAAATTGAAGGCATGGTTTCTCTTTTGCCTTATTCCATAATAAAACTGATTGGTCTTTGAAAAAGTATTTGTTGGTAGTACTTTGGTCAAAATATTTCTTTACTACCTCTTTATTTTTATGAATATTCAACATTGTTTGTTCCCTCTACTCCTCCAATTGCATCAACTGATCAAACCCATGTTGCATAGGAGTAGTTCCTCCATCTTGAATACTAGTAGCAATGGACAATGCATTCAATTCCAACTGCACCATAATCCTCACATTCTTCCATAAACTAAAAAAAATGGAGATTGTCCAATACTACTTTTTGGTGCTATTTTTCTTGTCCATAAAGCATGAACAATCTTTTTGTGTCAATCGTGCTAGTTTGCAACAATTGTCTTCTTGATAATTTGTATGAGATATTTATTGTTTGAGACAACCAATCTATTTCCTTGTAGATGGTAATTTGATGATTGTCCCACTATTATACCAAAATTACCATAAAAGGTAGTAAACTTGGAGAGAATAAATATAGAACCATTATTGATAATAAACTTTTCAGGAACACTGAATCTTGATAAAATATTTTCTTGTAAAAACTGAATAAGCTTCATGGATTTGGATTCCTTTAAAGCTATTACTTCAGGCCACTTTGTGAATTAATCAATTATTTTCAATATATTAGAAGGACCCTTACTAGATTTTGGATTTATAAGGCCAATGAAATCTAAACCCCATTGTGTAAAAGGACTATCCACTATCATTGTCTTCAAAGGCATAACAACTCTTTTAATTCTACCATAATTTTTTTGACATGGTGAGCATCTTCTTACTAAAGAATGTACATATATGAATAATTTAGACCAATAAAATCGATATTTAATGATTCTATGTGATGTTTCCATTGGAGAAATATGTCCACCAAAAGTACCTTCATGCATTTCCTTCATAATTTCAATAGATTTGGAGTGGTTTATACATATCAATAACATGCCATCAAAGTTTCTTCAGAACAAGTTCCAAAAATCAATGCATAACAATTTTATTTAATTTTCAATGAGATCCTTTCTTTTGCTGGAATGCCAATCATAAACTATACATATTTCAAATAAAATATGATTCCCTTGTACCATTCATATTTTTTAACCATTTCATCTTGTGTATCAAGCATTTTGTTATTAGATGAATCAATGTTTACTTCTTCAAATCTACCAATTAGTTCACACAATCCTTGTCCTCTTAAAACATTTAAGGATTTATTTCTATGTCATATTATTGTAATTTGGCCAACCAATTGGCCCATCTTCCCTATCTAAGATACTAATATAACATCATATTGATAGGTGGATATGGTGTGTAAGAAATCATATGTGATGTTAGGATACAATTTATTAAGTAAGAGACAAATTTGACCAAGGAAAATGTTTGTTTCTCCATGGGGGAAAAATTCAACTTATATTCTTGCAAAAATTTACTCATAAAATAATTTGGATAATCCTTATGTGTGTCCTTCATTTGGGTTAGTATGGCATCAATAGTTGTTGGAAAATTGGTTGTCATTGATGTCAATTCTAGAAGAAGTATAAAAGCCTGATCTAGAACTAATGGGTGTATTTGGAAAAGTCTCCAAGTGGTACTCTTCTAGCATATCTTTAATCATGGCCATCCCATGAATATGATTTGAATAAGTGTACAAGAAGCCTAGAGGTGTGGTCATGAAGCTCAAAGTTGTTTGGGGAAAAAATGATGATGGACTCTACAAATGCATTAAAAACTCTCATATATGGATAGTGCTCATCATGTAATTTCCAATGGTAGGTGGTATGTCACATAGTTCTTCATGGTTGAGAACTTCTTCTCTATTAAAGATGAATCCCTGAAGTATGGTCAACGATCCCCAAATATATTGATAATAAGTTACAAGTTAGCCCCAAAAATTAATTAAAAGAAACGTTTTTGCAAATAATAAGCTATAGGTCGGCCCTAAAGTTAGGAAAGTAAGGTACTTGAAAAAGTATAAATACACATCAAAGAGCCTCTAATTTAATCAATTCATCAAGAAATCATGTGATCTCTTAGTGAGTTTGAGGTAGTGAATTTGATGAAGCGAAGGAGTGCGAAGGAAGAAAGTCTTGGAGCTATACAAGGAGAAGGGTTTTTGAATACCGTAATTGAGCATTCCCTTAGGTGTTAGGTATATGACATCTCATGAGGACCTTGATGGTTGAACAACACTCATCAAATGAGGCACTGTAAGATGCCCATTTTTGTCCTGTGAGGCTCAAGAAAATGTTAATAAATATTTTATTCTCTTGATGAAAAGGTTGAGGAAGGACTACATGTCTTTGATCTTATGCACGAGGATGTTACATGATTAAAGGGATGTCTTTATATGCTTTTTGACGGTTATATGTTGATGTTATGGTATGTGCTTGTGGCATATCTTGGAGAATATTTGGAACATAGCTAGAAACAATTGTTGGTGATTTTGGGCACATGATTTGAGGTATATTTATGGTACATGGTTTATAGTTTATCATGAATGTTATGGCACTTTCTTGAGGCACATTTTGGCACATGTTTTATTGCAAATCTTGGTGATATTGGGCATATGTTTTTAGATATGCTCTTGGTGATTTTGGCCTATGTTTATGTGTATGGATTTTCTTCTATGATGGTGATATATCAATATCAATGACAGTTACAGTAACAAGTTGATTATCAGTGGAAATGATAGGTTGATTATCAATCATAGTTTCAGTGATAGGTTGAGTCTCCATTTATATTTCAGAGAGAAAGGAAGGGTCAAGGAAAGAGGGTTGTATCCTCCTTCTGGTTGGAGTGGGAGGATATAGGGAGTCATATCTTCCTTCAAGTTGGAGCCTGTAAAACAGGGGCTTGGAGCTTCCTTCGAGTTGGATATAGAAAATCTAGGGAGTTGTAGTTGCCTTCTGGTTGGAGCATGTAAATAGGGGGTTGGTGCCTCCTTCTAGTTGGTGTTGGATAATTTTATAAGTTGGTGCTTCCTATGAGTGTAATATTTTGAAATATAAGAAAGCATTATGTGGTTTTCTCCCATTTGGGTTTCCACGTAAAATTCTTGTGTACTATGTATATATGGTTATGTGTTTTTGAATGGTATTATTCATGATATCTTTATAAGTGATAAAAACTTGATAAATTGATGTTTACATGTTCTGGTTAAAAGTGGTAAAAAGTGCATAATATTGATTCACCCCCCCTCTTAGTATCATTGAATATACCAATAATTGGTATCAGAGCACATCCTTCAGAAAACACTCTAATCACTGGAAGGTAGATCATGGTGTGCACTAAGAATGGAATACAAGTATTTGATGGTCATAACTATTCCTTCCAGAGCATAAGGATGAAAATGGTTGTGCAAGATCATGGATTTGATGTTAGAAAAGTAGTAGTAAACAAATACAAATCACCTTCCACTCCCCCAATAGATAAGGATGGAAATAAACTTGATGAAAACAACTCAAAGGATAAAAATTCTATTGTCAGTGGGTTGACTGATTCAATACATGTCAAGGTTATGCATTCGGATTCTGCACATGATATTTGGGACAAAGTTCAAAATATTTACGCAGGGGATGCCAAAGTTAAAGAGACCAAGATTCAAACTTGTAGAGGTCAATTTGAACAACTAAAAATGAAGGAAGATGAAGATATTGAAGCATATTTTCTACCAGTTTATTAAATAGTTAATGATACTAAAGGATTGGGAGAAGAAATTAAAGAATCAATAATTGTTCAAAAGGTACTAAGGTCTCTTCCAATGACATTTGACCCTAATATTTCAGCCCTAGAATAAAGATAAAATATTTCTACATTAAGTATGGATGAGTTACATGGAATTCTTATAGCTTATGAAATTGGAAAAGAGTAGGATAATCCACCCAAGAAGGAAGTAGATTTGAAGCCATCAAATAAGACAAAGAAGAATATGAAAAATCCAAAGTCATACTACAACTGCAACAATGATTCAGATGAAGACTAAGAAATAACCAACTTTGTAAGGAAGTTGAAGAGAGTACCTAAAAAGTAGAAAGGTGAGCTTCCCTTAATGTTCTTTAGTTGTGGTAAATTTGGCCATTTTTGTTCTAAATTTCCTTGTGCTAATAATATATATATATATATATATATATATATATATATATATATATATATATATATATATATATATAGTGATGAAGAATAAGCACCCAAGAAATAAAATAAATACCATAAAGGAGAGAACAAAATAAACAAAAATAAATTCTTCAAGAAAATCCCCTACTTAAAAGAGGACAGTTCCTCATCCGATGAGGATGATGATAATAATAGTGACTTAAAAAAGGTACTCTTTATGGCATTTGAAAATGATGAAGAGGATTATGAAGAAGAAGGTGAGATAGATCTTGAAGAAGAACTAATCAACGCCTCAAGTGAGATTGTAACATCCAGATCTTGTGCACACTGAGAAAACTTATTCTTTGAGGATGCTTGCGTGCAAGTGATCTGAGTTATTAAACTATTGGTGGTTTTGATTATGATTATGAGATATGGTGGATTTGATGATATGTTATTTTGTTGTATTTACATAGACAAGTGCTATTGACTAGGTTTTCCTGAGTGTGCAGGACTCTGGACATTGAGGATGTAGAGGCGTCGATGAAACCCCTTGGAATCCAGATCGAGTCAGGTAGTGGATTGTTAGGGTTTGAATGTGATTGATATAAAATTGTACAAATGATCAAATGCTATGATGATTGATTATTATTGCTGACATGATTCGTTGATGGATGTAGGCTGACGATAGCTTGCCGACTAGACTCACATGTGGAGTAGAGGGGTCACACACGACAACCAGAGACATTGGTGGAGAGGTGTGGAAACATCCCTGCCACAACCTACTAGCACTCCCACCGTGGCTCGAACTATAGGTTAACGATTACCTAGTTCAAGAAGACCCACGATGTCATGAGGGCAGACTATGACAATCGCTCACGATGATTCTAAGGGACATGCAATAAGGTAGGGGCCTTATTCCTTAGAGGCCCTTAGTCTCTCACAATATCACCTGATGGAGTATTGACTCCAGGGGTTTGACATATACCAAATTCAGTCAAGAGGCGAGTGGAACCGTTGGAGCATGTAGTGCATCTTGAAGGGAACGTTGTGCAAATAAAACAAAAAGAGGCGAGTGACACCCTTGGAGCACCTAGTGCGTCTTGAAGGGAACATTGTGCAAATAAAACAAAAAGAGGTGAGTGGCACCCTTGGAGCATGTAGTGCGTCCTGAAGGGCATGTTGCGATTTTAACTGGTAAGTTAATAAACCTAGTACCTAGAAAACTATGCCTCCTTAGGACCTGGTTGGCCTTAAAATGAATAAAGTGATGAGTAAGTTTAATAACAAATTTTCCCTTAAGAACTGTCGCCCAACCTAGTGAATTTAAAACCTAGGTATAAGAAGAACCTATGAACAAAAATAATTAGACTTATAACAAAAAGGGGGTAAAGAAATTCAAACTTTAATTATTAAAGTAAAAATTATAATGGAGGATTAAATTTTATTAAAAGGGGTAAATGGTTGTCTTTATCTACACATGCTAAATTGATTTTTAGTTAAAAAGGAAAAAAAGGGTAAATGGTTGTTTTTATCTAGACTTACTAAATTGATTTTTAGTTAAAAAGGAAAAAGGCAGAAACTTAAAAGAAAAGGAAACTTAAAGAAAAGGGGAAACTTAAAGAAAAAGGGGAATGTCCAACTTAGTAAGGAATCTAGCCTTTGGGACTTTCTATTTATGAACTCAACTAGGAATTAAGTAAGGCGTAAGTCATTTAAGAATTGTAAGGGAGTATTGGGATACCGAGGAGCATTTTTAGGAACGCTTTTAGGTGGGTGAGGGAAATAGGAATAATTAATAAAATTGATTTTCCGGTGCAACTAGGGGATTGGGCGACATGTGTATGGGGGAGGTTTTTCCTAAATAAATAAATGAAAAAGGAATCTAATGAGTGTTTGAGAAACTAATGACTAACAAACTCTATAAAAGAGATGGCAGAGGAGGAGTAGGGGGACACATCTGGCTTGCATAGCATTACGCTACTGAAATTTCATCTTGATTGAACTTTCTCTTGTGGGAGTTGGGATACCCAGCTCGGGTGATGAGTGGTAGCTCGACCTTGTGAGGCGATATGGGTGCTAGCATTCTCTGGTATTGTGTGCATGGCCCCTTTACGACTTGAGGGGCTCAGGGGGAAGAAGAGTACCCCTAGCGTTGGCTGGGAGGTACTGGTGATGTCACATCGATTGACAAGCGGGAGATGGACGGAGCGTGCGCGGGACAATGACTTCAAAGCATTCACAATTGGCTACGGTACACATGTGCATAATTGTATTAATTAATAGCTCAAATTCTTGTTCAGGCATTCCTTATTGTTGAAAGCTCGCTTGCGTAGATGCTGTTAAAAGAAAAAAGACGCGTTTAGTTATGCATAAGAGTTTTATCTGGGCGATAGTGCGTCGTGTGAAATTGCAAGAGGGTCTCTAGTTTTTGATTATGAGTGTTGTTTTAATACTGCGTTTTATTTATTTCCTTGATTGTGTTTTTATTATTATATTATTGGTTCTCCACGGAGAAGGTTTGGATGCAGATTTGTGTTTTATCTTTTGTTCTCTTACCCTTTAAGTTATTAGTCTGTGCTTGAGCAGTCGGCTAAGAGACAAATCGACTGTATTTCACTCTGGTGTCAAGGATTTAGATTCAAATGCCCTGCTTTCCTATGCATGGATAATAACTGTAGGATCCTTTCTCTTTACCCAGTGAACTATTCCTTTTTCTCTGCGCCTTGTTTTTTTTTAGCCTTGCATCTTGGATCCTTTGTACCTCTGTGCCAGAACTCTTAACGAATAAACCTTCCATGTCTTGCAACACCCTTTTTCTTAATGCTTTGATGTATAACTTGTTGCTCCTCAATCCTTTTTGTATAACGTTTTTAAATGATTTGTTGAGTAATGCCCTTCCTCACACTTGTATAACACGATTGTTGTATAACACCTTTTTGAATAATGCATTGTTGAACCACGATTTCTCCTCAAATGAGCTCATGTTTAATGATTTTTTTATATCGATTTCTACATGATGAGATTGCGGTATAACTATTGTTGTATAATGATAGTTGTATAACGCTTGCTCCTTAAACATTTTTTTTTATGAATTACTGAATAACGCATTCTTCTCAATGATTTGTTCCAAACGATTGCTTCTCAATATTAGATAACACATTTTTCTAGTGCACTGTGCATCCAAGCATGGAATTGCTAGCCTTGTTAGTGGTCCTGTTTATCTTTGAATTTCGTTATTACTCCATAGGAAATTTATTGCTATTAAATTTGCAAGTATTACTATACAGATCTTTACTGCCATTGAATTTCATTATTACTCCATAGGAAATTTATTGCTATTAAATTTGCAAGTATTACTATACAGATATTTACTGCCATTGAATTTCATTATTACTACACAGGAAACTTTACTGCCATTGAAATTCATTTTAGTACTACACAGATTTATGTTGCCTTGATGAGCGGTGTTATTAGTTCCAGCTCCTGATGATTTAACAGTTAAATGATTTAATTCAGATTATCATTTGTAACACACTTTAGATTAATGCAAAGCCTTTAATTATTATTAATCTCGCTGCCATGATATCCACTGTGATTCTTTCACATAGTTTAAATTTTTCTATCAAAGTATTAGCAATAATGTTGATAAGACCAGTTTGACTATATATTCTTTGGTGCCCACTGCGTCCTTGGATTTTCGTTAGTTACATAAAATGTTAGGGTTGTATCCAGAAGAGAGACATGCCTTCCTTCTTGTACTATTTTTGCATGAAATTCTCCCCCATAAAAGTAGTAATTGGCGTTGTCTCTAATCCCTGAACTTCACCATCTTCATGGATTCCATCCTTATGTGCAATATCAATGCCAGTCTTATACAGTGGAGAACCAAACTCTCCAAACTATTTTTCCTCTTCTACTATCCTGCCATTTCTCTGTTCCAACATACTTACAGTTGGCTCTCGATTTTATGACAATAAAGGCATCCTTTTTCACAGCCACTCCTCCCATGTATTGAGCTATAATATGGGTATTTCCAACTTATTTAAAAAACAATAAAGTCGCCACGTCCAATGAATGATCATACACACAAAGTTTTTTAGTGCCACCTTGTTGCCAATACTTCTAGGATATTACTATGCAGTGCTTTATTTTAGGGATTTTTCTAATAGTGATAAAGTTTAACAACAAATTGCGTGGACAAATATAATGTTACTTTACCCCTTATGATTTAATTCTAATCAATGATTCCATAACTAATGCAATATCCATATATGTTTACAATTTTCAATAGAAATTCATTTAATTAGTGCTTAGGATAGCGTGACCTTTATCCTTGATTAAGTTTGAGACACGACTATTTTTATTCTTTGTCGAAAGATCACATGTTTATATTGTACGCTTGGATAAGGCGAGTTGCACAATAGGCAAAGATTTTATGGGTTGTAGTTGTGGTAATGTTTTAAATGTCAAGGTTGGTAGGGAGCACAGTTAGGTTGGATCATTTTTATTAATATTAAACATTAACTTATTCATTGAAGATGGTTTGATCCTTTAATATTTTAAGGGACTGAATTTTAAAACTAGAAGGTAAGGAAGAGTTTAGTCCTTGTTTAATTTTGACCTGGAAGGGTAAAATGTAGTTGAATTATTGATTAAATAAACAGTTTGAATGGAAGGACAACACATATGTGAAGATGTTACAATTTGAATAATAAGTTGTGATTGGTCGCATGAATAAATCACTTGAGCTTTGTGCTAATAATTGGTTTTATGTGCCTATGTTAGTGGGTTAATATATGTTTTATGCTTCAGGATGAATCTTAATGGTGGTTGGTCATAGTGGTTACACCACATAAGATTTCCTTGTAGGAACAATAAATCCTCGGTTAGTTGCACAAATTTAAATTTGAATGTTCTCACCTTGTGTCTTGTTGACTTGTGGTTTAGGTGCTTGGGTATAGTCCTCATGTATTTTGGCAGATAATTGGGTCTCCTAGCGCGAGGGGGGTTTTATTGGTTTAAAGGTCTATATATGTGATGTTGTGTCATGGTTACTGTCACGCCTATCACCTTGTGACGACATGATTCCTGATGAGGGGATCATTGTGCACCCTGATTGATAGATGCAAATGATAACATGGCCAGAGTCTTGTGCTTCTCGATGTGGGTGTATTGTTCATGGTAATTGAGATTGGCACTTGGTTCTGTAATGACTTAATGTGATTTTCCTCCTCACTGTAGAGGTTTCTAGTTATTGTTCGTTGAAGCCGTGGTGACGGGATTTTTGATTTTTACCTTTGTCTTGCTTGTGTTGGGTGGGTAGTCATTTTTAATTGTCTAATTGATTATCACATGTTCATCTAGTTGCTTGATGTGCTAGTATGCTGGGTCGTTATTGTCTGTTGCCTGATTTGCATGCGTTTTTTTCATCGTCAAGTTGTGTTGATTTTTGTTGTCATTGTTGCCTTGCTACCTTAAAAAAATGATGCATTGCGTCGCTTTTAGTCGTAACGAATGGGGTCGTTATCGAGATAAAAAAATAAAGGAAGAAAAACAAATCACTCAAGGAAGAACTGATCAATCTTAAGGATGATTTTCAAAATCCAAACTCTAAATAATACCAAAAGATGATTATGAAGCTAAAGTTCCAAGTATAAGAATCCTGAAGGATTGAAGAAACACTCAAAAACCAGTTGAAAGAAAAGGAGAAAATAAAGGAGATCTTGGAAGTAGAAATATTCTCACTAAGGAAGGAACCTAATAAGAAAGACATGCAACAAAACAACACCAAAATATTGGATGAAATCATCAGCACTCAAAGGACATACTATGATAGTTTTGGACTATGATACAAACAAACACATACTGAGAAGGGTTCGAGCTCCATGACAACATAAAATGAAGAAGAACAAAATAGTTATGCAAAAGTTATCAGAGGTTCCACCAAGAAGGAAGAGTGAAAATATTCAAAATATGACTCTTAAGAAATTGAGAGAACTCAAGAAGAAGATTACAAATGAATGACACCACCTAGAAGATCCATAATTTAGAATCAACAACCAGCCATGGAAATAACTCAAGAATAATATTACAAAAGAATAACACCATTAAAAAGATCTCCTACACTCATGTACCACAATAGTTTTCTTGGTTTATGTTATTCCTCTAATAATTTTTGTCACAAGGCTATAAACTACAAATATTATGATAAGAACATAAGGAAATATGAAGGCTAATATATAATTAATCACCGCAGAAAGCCTCATGAAGCATATAACTTAAGCTATAATAGTTTTGGCTCATTAAAAGTTGAAGTAGAATGTTATAAATTCAAAACATTTGGACACATGGCATGCAACTAAAGTGCCATGTGTCACTGGGATATGGATGTTTTGCAGACCCCTTATGCCTATTAGAGCATGACACATGTCACCCTCTCATGAGGACATGTGTCACCCGTGGCCCTTGCTATGTGTCAACCTTTGGTATGTGCCTGCCTTACCAAAGTGGTTGGTGATGTGACCGGGACTCCAGAGGTCCAGGACTTCAGGACTCCGAAGGCTTGGAGCGTGGTGTCGAAAATAAGTTGGAAGGGTCGGAGCTACATGGCAGTGTTTCAAAAGTTCAGGAGATAGGAGCTACAAAAGAGTTAGGGTGTAGTGTTGTAGAGAGACCAAAGGGACCAAAGGCCAGAGTCGTGTGGCAAGCTTGCGATACTTTGGGAGTTCGGGGCCCGAGAGGTTTCGTGGGTAGACAGAAAGGGGCACTCAGTGCTGAAGCACCGAACACCGATTTATCCTTTAGCACACGTGTTGACATGGAGGGAGATCCGCCATTCATTTATTGGTGGATGGAATCCCGCCATAGGTTTAGGAGTGCTGGAAGCTCCGGGATTTAGGAGAACTCATGATGATACATAAGAGTCGGATCCATGTAGGAGCTACGTGGCCCTTGACCAACAAGTTCCCAAATAACTGTGGAAGGGAATTTCTTCCAATTCTGAGCTAAGTTTTGAGCGTGAGTGTAATGATCCCAAGCCATTATGCAAGGATCATCACGGTTTTGGTGTTTTTTTTAAACTTTTTCTGGTTGTGGTATTTCGTCAAACAGTTTGTTGATCTATTTGTTTAGATGTGTTTATATGTGTGTATGCAGCAAATAACAGAAAGAGATAACCATGGAACATACCTCAACCATATGCAATAAGATAGACAAGCCAAAACATCTCAAATCTTCTTTATTCATAAAATAGAGAAACCTGCTACAATGAAGATGCCAATCTGGAATGCTCAACAGATGGCCAAGAAGATAGACAATAGATAAGATCTGCTACAAAATGCTCCCGCTAATACAAAATATGCCTCCAAAGGATGAATAAGAAATGAAGATCAATACAAGCAGATCTGAATGCCAAACTCTCGAGCTGAAGAATGCCACGCTCCAATAGAAGGCTGAAACCCTCAATAACTCGGCCCTATTGCCAAAAGTGTCCAATCACCCTAAGAAATATGCCAACTGAT
>ML811291.1:76250-117801 GCA_009831015.1 Picea engelmannii
TATCAGGTATAAGAAGGGCATTTTTAACAAAGTCGCTGATATGCTTTCCAGGCCTATTGTTAGTGCTTCAGTTATTCTTAAGCAGAGTCCTATAATGCATGAAATTTATGTGGAACAATATGCTTTAGATGCTGACTTTAAGGGAGTGTATGAAACTTTGTGCCACTCTAACCATGTTGAAGAATTGGATGATCATTTGCATAATAATATCTTGTATCATCTTGGCAAGTTGTGTATTCCACAGGGAGAAAGAATCAACATCATAAGAGAAGTGCATTCTTCTGTTATTGCTGGTCATTTTGGTGTAGGCAAGACAGTGGAAAATTTGCAAAGATATTGTTACTGGCCTAAGATGAATGAAAGTGTTTCACGATATGTTCGGGGATGTTCGTTGTGTGCTACTAGTAAACCTAGTAATCGAAAGTTGGGTTTGTACACTCCACTTCCAGTTCCTTCTCGACCTTGGGAAAGTATTTCCATGGATTTTGTTGGTGGTTTACTTATTGTTGGGTGCATTTTGGTTTTCCCAAGTCCATTATTTCTGATCGGGATTCTCGATTTGTTGGAAGTTTTTGGTCGAGTTTGTGGGCACTCATGGACACCAAGCTTAAGAAGAGCACAACTTTTGATCCGTAGACAGATGGTCAGACAGAGGTGGTGAATTGTACAGTGGTACATCTTCTTCATGCTTATTGCAGTAAGCATCCTAAGCTTTGGGATGAACATTTACACTACGTTCAACATGCGTACAATCGAGCTAAGCACTCTTCGACGCAATCGTCACCATTTGAGGCATGTTTTGGCTATTTGCCCAAGTCGCCTTTAGATTTCATCTTTGGGAAAGATATTGCTGTTGATGGGAAATATGATATTGATCGGGCAGAGAAGTTCATTGAACAAATTCAGTCGATACATCAGGTGGTGCAAGAGCATTTGGAAAAGAGTCAGGCCAAGTACAAAGCGAGACATGACAAGCATCATGTTGACCACAGTTTCGAAGTTGGTGATGAAGTGTGGCTTTACATCAGCAAGGAGAGGCTTAAAGGAGAAGGTAAAAAGTTGAAACCAATTCGATATGGTCCCTTCAAAATTGTCGAGAAGATTGGTAACAATGCTTTTCGTTTAGATTTGCCTCCTTATATGCAAATGTATGCAGTTGTTAATGTTGAGAATTTGAAGTTGTATGAGCCTCCATTGATTGATGATCAAGGAGAGCATGTTCATATTCCTTCCATAGATGATTTTTCTCCAGAGTATCTAACAGAACTGCAGGAAGACACCATCCTTGACAGGAGAATGCGAACTTCGAAGCGAGGAAATGTGGAGTATTTGAGAGTTGGTCTTAAAGGGACAAATCCAAGAAAGGCCAAGTGGATTGAGGTTGGAAGGGTGAGGGAACTATACCCTCATCTTCACATACACTGAGATAGTCTTTTGGAGGTCCAAAAGCTTCCCAATGGGGAGGTGTGACCAGGGGATCGAATTTTGCTCGATTTTCAAAGTGCTCGGAATGCGACGAAAACAATGCCATTGCGTCCGTCTCGTCTTCCTGATTCCAGCGGTATATTTACTTTCTCAAATGGAGTCCATATGGAGAATATATCGCGATCTGTTCGCCAAGCCAAACAGGCAAAAATGCTAGATGCTGACTGTACCAGTCCATACAGTCCGTACAGTCTGACGTGGCAGGACCATACGGGCCATACGACCGTACGATGGTGACGTGGCAGGTTTTTGTTGGTTGTTGGATGGAGAATAGGAAGTTGACACGTGTCCAGTTGGTGGCAAATAATAAGAAGACACGTGGCCCAATCCATGGGTGCCACGTGTCCCCCATTTGTTTGGTTTATATTTCTATATAAAATGTAATGGGAGTCCATGAGGTTCGACCCTGAGACCTCCCCCCACATGTAAACCTTTATATAACCATCCGACCAATGCGCCCATGACATGTGACTTAACATATAACCCAACACATTTTTTATAAAGTCGCTGCAATGTATGAATGGGTGGGGGTCGGGCCGGGGCTTAGCCCCGGCCCGTGGTTATTTGAAACGATATGTGACCATGTTGTAAGGCCCAACGAATGGCGTGGATATATAACCAAAGTTTGTATATTGTATTGTGTTCACATATATATACCGTTGTGTATTAGCGTGGGGTTGAAACATAACCCGTGGGTTTTATTATTTAATAAATGGTTTAACATGCGCGGGAGTTCCAACAGTTATGGCGGTTTAACCACTCGTTTGCCTAGCCCAAGGTTCCATGCGCCATACGCCTAGGTGCCGAGGCGGTTAGGGGTTGGCGCGCCCTTAACCGTCCTACGGTTTGCACCGTTGGCACGGTTGCGCCCGGTGTTGGGTTTTTGCGCTTAAAAGAACGTGTGAGACAGGTTCATTCAAGGAGGGTGCGAATTGTAGAACCAGAGACAACAAGCTTGGAGAAGGAGACTTCCAGGAGGCCTATCTTTCTCATTTTTCGACCGATTGAGGTGTCGAAAGAGCCCAGACAGGGGTTTTGGGACACTAGGAAGCCATTGGAGTAGTCGGTTTGTCAGTTTGAGCATTGTAAGACATGTTTTTGAGCAATTAATAATAATGATCCATTGGAAGCTGGACCAGGAGATGTAGCCCGGAAGAGGGGTGAACTCCTTTATCAATTGCTGTGCACATGTGTTTATGTTCAATGTTTATGCTACTGTCTATGCGTATTTTGCATAAGTAATCCTTAATTTATGTGTTGCAAACTGATCCATTTTCTTTAAACACATGACATTTCACTTGCAATAATTATTCAAGTTTTTCAAGTCTTCTTCATTTTTTAGATCAGATATGGCCGTGATGAAAGCCCATAATGAAGACCAATTGCCTATTGAGCCAAACTATTATTGGAAGAAAAGTCCCATGCTCGTGAATCTATTTCCTGTGTGGAACATATCTGAAATTTCATATGGAATTTGGAAAATCTGTGGGTGATAGATTTGTAAAAAATAAATCTGAATTTGAAATTGATGATGATATCTGATAATTTTCGTGTACATGTAATACAGGTAAGACAAAAGATCTGTCTAGGAAGGAAATATGAAGGAAACCAAGTTGGAAAGCATGAAAGAGGCTATTTTTGATACATGAGAACCCTGTGGTAAGCCATGATCGCCCTAGAACACGTTGTGTTGTGGTAATACAAGCTGGAGGGATGCCTCGACAAAGAAAGTCTGAGGGATGCCCCGACTGTAAGGCTCAATGAAGTCCCTGAGATTCTTCTTGTGTGAGAAAGCCTTGGTAAGGAAAGATGGATCACCTGAGGAACTGTATAGCAGAGAAGGGGATGTCTGAGCCTGGGCCTGGAGGGTGAGTGACTGCAAGGAGGAAGGGACTTTTACAATTCTCCTACACTATTGATTGGGATCATGCACACAATGGGTATGTTCAGGAAAAAAAGTAAGCCAATAAAACAATACAACCATGTGGATACAAATCCATTTACTGCACAAATGAGTATTATGCTAAGTAATGATTTTTTCTTGAATTTTATGCAACAAAAATATGTTTTCACATGAAAAATATGATTAATGTGCTTGATGTCCAAGAACTATTGAAGACAGGTGAAAAAGGCCAAGAGTCTGAAAAGGACCTGACCAAGAAAAAGGGTCAAGACTTTTGAATCTACTGAATGAGAAAGGCATGACATGTGTTACTGAGAAAGAACATTGAGGACGATGTTCATTTTTAAGGGGGAGGGGATTGTAATACCCCTGTTTCCCCCAGCTTCTAATTAATAATTAATTAATAATTAATTAGGATTATCATGCTATGGAATGCGAACAATGTAAATGTATTTTGTTTATATTGCCAATGAATGACTATGGGGGTGAAGGCTTGAAGTACTGGCCATGATATCACTAGAGGAAAGAATGGGAAAACTATAAGAGAGGGTTCATTATGTCAAATGACCCCAAATTTGCCCTTGTTGGGAATAACAACCCCCCCCTCTAGATTTCAAGGAGAGGAATTAGTTAATGAATGAAGGAATGGTGGTTGAATAATAAACCACCCCCATGAATGGAAGCATGGTTTAGTTGAGGAGACAAGAGGTTGTCATCCCGAAGTACCACTGAGTCCTGTAGACCTAGGCTGACCTGAGTTTCCTTCTAACAGAAGGAACCAGATAGGTTAAGAACCATATTGGGAAAGGCATGAAGGAGGACATACATGCACAAATAGTGGAGGGAGAGGTGTGTGAGGCTTTGTAGAGAGCAGGAGAGAAACCAAAAAAAAGCGCATGCACAGAGGGAAACGTGCGACCTAGATATGCAGAAGAAAAGATAAAGGCCATGAGTTTAATGATGAGGAAGCATCTGATAAACCTCACAGGTTTGCTGTGAAAAAGAGAGGATCTATGATAAACGACATAAATTTCCCTCGTGATATCATGGCTTGGCATGGGGGTGGCCAGAGTGATAAGAGTGAATGCCTCTTAGACTATGGTTGGGTGGAAAGGTGAACACCCATAGTCAACTGGTTGGGTGTAGATTGTAATAGATAAGTACTTCTTATTCCTTGTGCACTTAAATTGGAATGTATGATTTGAATGTCTGTGTCTGTGACTAATATTTGTTGTGTTTGATTCATAAGGAAAATGCTTAATGTTATTTTGTAAATTGTTTCCTTCAAATGGTTATAAGATGATCAGTGTGACCTCTGGGCCGGTTGGGAAATCCTTAAGGTATTCTTCCCAGGGATTAAATTCTTAGTACTAGAGTCAGGGTAGACTCCACTGGACTGCTATAGTTTTGTTGACCCTTCAAAGTGCCTTTCCACGTGTTAGAACCTAAGTTCTATGAATGGAGGGTGCTTCCTTCAAACCAATATCCTAAGAGACCACATTCTCATTCCCACGACGTTAACCAAATCTTGGCTAAGAGTTGAGCTTATCGCCCGAGATTCATTAGAGGGACCATATGACCAAGGCCTAGAAACCGCGGGTTAAGTTCGGAGGGAGCTAATTGTTCGGGAGTTTGGGAGTTTGGAGCCCTGGGGAAATAAGTATTGCAAATAACAAACTGCGTAGAAGATGACCTGTCAATTCCGTGGCTTGATGGTGGACCGACAGGTGGAGGTCATTTACCCATTACCATGGGACTCGTCCCCCCATTAAAATATGATCCACTTACCACTCATGAAGCGATGCGAGCCATAGATCTAAGGACACTTAGGAATTTCCTTGACCATTAGATCTACGTCGAGGTCAATCCAGCGTTGACCACTCCGAGAGAAAAAAGGTGTTGCACCTCCAAAACTCCCAAAGGATTAATTTATGAAGTGACGTGGACCGTGGATCCTCGGATCCCTTGGGATCCTTTTCAATCGTTAATCTAAGGACTCCACCGAGAACCCTTCTTAACATATCAACCAACCACGACATGTCGTGGAGTGACACGTGGCCTCCCCTCTTGTCCCCTGTCAAATGTCTTCCGTTGGATGAGAGGCTAGGTGGCATGAGATCCTATGGTCCAGAGACTCGACACTTCGGAGGAATTTGGCCGAGAGTCTTCAAAGTGTGAAGACTCTCAAAATCATGAAACAATGAAGTAAATCTCAATTTTTGACAGGTAGAGGACACATGGTACCATACCTTATAGTCCAGAGACTTAACACTCCGGTGGATTCGAGATGTGGTGAGTTGATAAGCTCTGAAGCTCGGAGTTGTGAATCAACGAGAGTCGTGGATCTATGGATCTATGTGGATAGATATCGACGATGATATTTGAAGGACTTTATAAGACTGTTTGTCTGGGGTTGATGTGGCTCACTAACGTCATATAGGGTGACATGGAACCACAACTAAGGTGCCACATGTCATCAGGATATGGATGTTTTGCAGACCCCTTATGCCTAATAGAGAATGACACATGTCACCCCCTGATGAGGACATGTGTCACACGTGGCCCTTGCTATGTGTCAGCCTCTGTTATGTTCCCGCCTGACCAAAGTGGTTGGTGATGTGACCGGGACTTCGGGTGTCCGGAGGTTTGGAGTGTGGTGTTGAGGATAAGTTGGAAGGGTCGGAGCTATGTGGCAGTATTTCAGAATTTTAGGAGATAGGAGCTCCATAAGAGTTAGGGTGTAGTGTTGTAGAGAGACCGACGGGCTCAAAGGATAGAGCCCTGTGGAAAGCTTGCGAGACTTTAAGAGCTTGGGGTCCGGGAGTTTTCGTGCATAGACCGAACGGGGTGATTAGTGTCGAAGCACCAAATGTTGATTTATCCTTAAGCACATGCATTGACATGGAGAGAGATCCTCCATTGGTTTATTGGTGGATGAAATCCTGCCATAGGTTTAGGAGTGTTGGAAGCTCCGAGATTTAGGAGAAATTAGGATGATAGGTAAGATTCAGATCCACATAGGAGCCACGTATCCCTTGACCAATAAGTTCCCAAAGAAATGTGGAAGGGAATTTCTTCCAATTATGAGCTGAGTTTTGAGCATGAGTACAGTGGTTGAAAAGATCTGATTGAGTAGAACGTGATGGAGATCCCGGAAAAAGGATTGGACATGGTTTAGGAAAACTAAATTATGATGCCCTACCCCTTAAAAGAATATTTAGGGGTCAGGTGTGTTACACCCACGGTTTATGACTACTATACCTCACTGATGACTAACATGAAGATTCACCTAATGGATTGCAAATAGGGGAGAAAGATAAAATTTCGGTTTGCATCCATCTTGTGTATTTTTTTCTTTGAGCGAGTTCCAGGTTTAATCCCTAGAGTGGATATCATTCCACATAGACCGCGCGATCCAACCATGTCACGGTGGACTGACGTGATGAGGCGGTTAGGAGGTGGTAGGGTGTCAATGCCCTACAACGATGAGTTATTTTTTTGGTGGCGTTGACACATGATATCCATTGATGACTACCCCTATGCTAGGATTGAATACAGAGGGGATCCAAATATGTCTCTTCCACCAAGCTCCACCTACAATGATATAGGTATGAAATTTTTTTTTAATATTTTATTTTTTTGTATTTTTCAAAAAGAATAAGAAACAAAAACAAAACAAAACAAAATTGTATGGTATCAAGTATTAACAACTAGTTTGTCGTGTAGATGTAGGTCCGTGATGACCAGACGAATTCCCATGACATCGATGGAGGAGCCAGGGAGATGAGCACGCGGGAGGAGAAGCGGATAGAGTGATACAAAATGTGCAGGGGAACCTGTCTCGTTTTATGTACATGATTCTTATGGTTCAGGTGGGGGATCTGCTAGAGGCTATGCAGTAGCAGGTGGTGGGTGTGCCTCGTGCGTGGGTGCGACTCTTCTAGTGTATCACAAACGTTGTAATGTGCTATCATGATATGCATCTGACACCACAGGCGTAGATTCCATGGTCATATATATACCTGCCATATATGTATTTTGAGGGTGTGAGCCCCATTTTGTACTATGACACCATATTTTTTGAAAAGATGAAATATAAAAACATTGGTCCTCGTCTTTACTTATATATATGTTACAATGTGTACATTGATTAATGTGTTTAATTTACTTTAGTTATGTGAAAAATGCCAATCTAAAACATAATTATCATATGCATCAAATACATATTTAGAACTTCTAGGTATGTGATTATAAGTAATAAAATAAAAGTATCGTTCCAAAAGTCGTACCTGTAGGAATCGTCGAAGTAGAGTAGGGTTTCACACATGGTAAATTCGGTTTAACTGACATATGATTAATTGGGAGTCCATACAAACCTCTAAAGACTGAACACCATGTGAAATGGTGTCGCGTAATAGTTCTATAACGATGTTATATCCATCCACATTATTCGTTGTTTGCTCCAGAAAAACGCCATATGAAGACACCAGTTGGCCCTCGGGTGAGTAAATGACCCATGCGGCAGAAGCCATGTTCTGTTTATGATGAATGACACCTTCTGTGAATCCTAATATCAATGAAGACTTCGTTGACATCTCCCAACCAAGGGAAAACCTAATAAGCAAGTCAGTGAAACAAAAGAAAACATATATATACACTAAGATACACTAGCATACAAAGATTCATGCCCAAGCTTGAGGGCTCAAGTGTAATATATTTTCAGGTAGAGCCCATTTCTAGGCTCAACCAACATATTCCCTTCATAATCCTGTAATTCGTCGGCTCATTTTTCTAAAACATGTCGCATGATATAAGGACCGTGCCACATGGGGTTGAACTTGCCTACCCTCAATGGTTCTTTGGCTTGGTCATACAAGAGGACCAAGTCACCCTCAGTGTATTGTCGAGGATAGAGAAACCTATCATATTGAACCTTAACATGTCATTCATTAGCTTTGATATCCATAGAGGCATCTCGACACTACTCATCTAGGCGCTTTAGGTGTACGAGGTGTTCTTCGAGATCATAAGTGTCAGGTAGGAGCTCAATTTCCAGTTTAAGGGAAGATATTTCGCATTCAATCTGAAGGATCGAATCCACACCGTGTACTAACTGAAAATGAGAAAAGCTATGGAATTCTTAACCGAGGTTTGATATGCCCAAAGCACAGGGTAAAGCATTAGATTCCAGTCAGATTTACTCTCACTGACAGTTTTTTGCAAGATGGTCTTGAGAGATTTGTTCACAACCTCTACTTGCCCATTTTCCTGGTGATGATAAGGGGAATAATGACCATGATTAGACCCCATTTTTGATGCTATCTCCTTCATCATTTCATTCTAAAAGTGTCTGCCATGATCAGTGACAATCTCCTTTGGGATTCCAAAACGAGATATAATTTGGTTGAATACAAAGAATGTGGCAGTCTTACCATTGGATTTAATTGTAGGTATGTCCTCTTCCCATTTAGTGAAGTAATCCACAACCACGATAATATGTTGATTCCCCCGAGATGAAGTTGGGTTACAGTCCATAAAATCCACCCCCACTTGGTGAATGGACCAACGATTATGAGTGGGTGAAGAGGGGTTGGATGCGAGCACATTTTATGAGTGAACACCTGGCAAGGGTGACACTTCTTGACCGCTTCAACACAATCGTTAAAAAATGACGGCCAAAAATAACCGACTCACAATATTTTTTGGGTTGTCACAAGCCCAGATAGATGACCACCACAAGCCCCACTATGACAGTCATTAAGAACGGACTGAAATTCCTCATGAGTCAAGCAATGACACAAGATATTATCCAATTCTCAAAGAAACAAAGTGTCACCGACGATAAGGTAGTTTTTAGCTTGATGTCATATGCGTCGTCGATTGTCTCTCGATAGATGATGGGGTAACTTCAAGATTTGAAGATAAATCAGAATGTCTCCATACCATGGGTACGAAGACGAGATAAGGAAAATCTGTTCATATGTGAATGAATCGTTATGAATGACGTCCTCATTCAGTTGAGGGAAGTCTGATATCAACTCAACAAAAACTAGCGATTTCTTAGACTTCGCCAAAGAAAAATCAAGGTCAAATTCTTGAAAAATAACAATCCACTTATTGTATTCCCCCCCTATGATATGCCTAGTAAGGACATAAGGACATATTGAAATGAATTGATATCAACAACTATGGTAGTTTTTCAAAGAAATATATAATTTCGTAATCTTTGAATCACATGTACGACAACCAAGGCTAGTTTCTCAACGTGATAATATTTAAGTAAATGATTGACTAAGTTTCGACTAAGGTAGTAGACAATGTGCTCATGGATCTCATCGTCCTCATGAACCAAAACCATACCAACTATCCCTTCGGACGTGGCGATATAAAGAGAGTAATCTCTATTGTAGTTCAGAGGCTTCAACAGAGGTGTTGATATCAAGGATTTCTTAAGAGCATCTAAGGATTCTTGGGCTCACTCATCCCATATAAATGGAGTATACTTCTTTAAAAGACGCATGAAACCCTTAGTTATATTGACATAGTTCACTATGAACCGATGCAAGAAGTTAGCCTTCCCCTGTAAACCCTGAAGTTGACAAATGTTGCGCGGGGGAGGCAATCGAAGTATTGCCTCAACCTTCATAGGATCCACCATCATCCCATGATCAAAGACTAAGAATCCTAAAATACAACCAGATCTAATGCAGAATATGTATTTGTGAGGGTTTAAACGAATGTGATAATAACGACATCTCTCAAATACTAGTCGAAGGTGAGTAGATTGTTCTACTCTCTTGCGAGAGTGAGTAGCGATATCATCAAGGTAAGCTTCGACAATATGCTTGAGATCGTGAAAAGAAAAGGTCATGGCTCGTTGGAAGGTTGCTCCGACATTTTTAAGGCCGAAAGGAATTTTACGGTATGTAAAAGTACCCCAAGGACAAATAAATGTCGTCTTATGTTGATCCTTAGGTTTGATTTGAATTTGATTATATCCTGAAAATACATCCACAAAAGAAAAAACCTCACTTCTCGCATGCTCATCGAGAATATGATCAATGAAAGGAGTTGGGAAGTTGTATTTAGGACAAGCCTTGTTCAGGTATCGAAAATCCATACACACACGAATGGTTCGTTGTTTCTTATTCATGGGAACGAGGTTGGATACCCATTCAGTCAAGGGAACCAGGTAGATGAAACCATCATTAAGTAGATTCTCTACCTCTTCCTTAATAGCAGGGACATTCCTACGATTAACATCTCTAATACGTTGTCAAACAATTCTAGCATCCAGATAAGTCTTAATCTCATGTTCGACAATGCAAGGGATGATTCCCTGCATCTCTTCATATGACCAAGTGAATATGTCACAAAATTATTTGAAGATATTGGTGTAGATCTAAATTTCTTCGGGAGAACAATCCACACCGATATATACGTTTTAAATTTTTCCAGAAATTTGAGAGATGTCGATCGTGATGGTAGGAGAAATATTTTCCATGTTTCCTTCGGCATAAATTCCATGCGTATCTAATGGAACCACATAGTGACTAACCATCTCACACAAGGTAGATATAAATTCATCATTTTCGATCCTAACAAGTTTTGGGAGGAAGTAAGAGTGATGATGCATATCATCCCATGGCTTATCGGGACCATTCATGGCCTCTAAGATGGCTTAATACGAAGGTAAAGTGTCATTGAGGAAATCATGCAAACAAGAAGACTGGGTGGCCCATACGGGTTGTAGAACAGGATTCTCCTTGTCCATCTGTGAGGAGACATGATCCGGGTCAGTAGTAGTGTTAAGAACAACCTGATATGAAACCCCATGCCATTATAGATATGACAAAGATTCTCCATTTGGGGTATGTGGATAGTGCATAGGTTGACAGAGGCAGATTGAGAGACAGCATGATCTACTATAGATATGGCCCATATCTAGTATTTGAGTCCACATTTAGGGATATGGTCATGAGGATGATGTATGATACATCCTGGGAAAGGAATTCCTAGAATTTGTATGAGTTTGAGGCACCACAGGAGACATGGCTATTTTTCAGTGGGGTGTCTAAACTCCAGGATTTTCCTGCATACATTGTCAGGAGTGAGGATGGCATATTTCTCTATGTGGGTTGGCAACAACAAGAAAAATTAGTCTGCACATGGTTGATTCCTAGTATCTGGTTTTAATCAATTGGTGGCATACAGGGTTCAGTATATTGGCTCAATTGGATTCTGATAGTTATCAGTATGGCACAATAGTAGTTAGTGGGAACTGGAAGTGGTGGACTTCCAAATTGGCTATGGGATCTGGGGATTCATTTGGTTGGTAGTTTGCTTCACTTCTTGATGGAATTGGTTGCACCAGCGAGCGGTCTACTTCATTCTTGGATTGTCATGAGAGGGATTGATGGGATTCATTCATGGTGAGACAAGTTCTCTCTTTTGGTACCCAAGATCGAGTATGGTGGTGGATTTGTAGACTTTGGTTTTGCAGGGACACCTTTACAAATTCTTCTTCTTGATAACATGCATAGTCTTTACAGGTATTTTATCATGGGGTTCCAGGAGTGGGGAATCTAGTATGTGTACATTGGGTAGACAGTCATGGCCAGAGTGGTGCAACGTCAACATGATGATACCTTTTGGAGATTAGCGTGGGACCCTGGGATTACAGGGATGGGAATTTCATTTATTGATAGAGTTGAGTGGATCCTTACAGGGGAAAATCATTCAGATTTTCCATTGAGCTTCAGTTTTGAGGATAGAATTTCACTTTTTAGTGATTCGTTGAGGTCTTGTAGCTCCTCACTTTGGGGAAAATATGTTCAGCCGAAGGAGGCCATGTCTAGTTTGGAGTGGTCATGGAGGTCAATATCATTTTCTATGGAGGCCAAGTGTTATTTTCATGAGTTCTCTCATGATATGCATAAGAGTGGCTCCCTAGTTGAGCAACTCATTGAGGGGTTCACTGAGTTTTTCCAGTACCATGTTTCTCTACCCATCAGTAACATTCAGAAGGATACTTTTTATGTATGTACCTCGCTGGACAGTGAGTTGAGAGAAGGATGCTTCACATATTCTAGGTTGGTTTGGGACCCATGTATCATGTTTAATTTCAGTTGGGTTCAGTTGGCGAAGTGTCGGGGTTTAATGGGATTGCTTGAGGAAAATAAATATTTGGGAAGGGAGGACTGTAATGTCCCCATTCTTGGATTCCCTTATTATTCGGTTAGAGTCACTTCAGGAGGCTTGAGTCGTCCAAGTTAGAGGGGTGAGACTATGTCATCAATGAACTTCGAGGGTTTGGATGAGTTTTATGGGGCCCAACTTAGTTTATTTACCAATATTCATCATCATGATCATTTCCACATAGATTTTTCTTGGTTCCGTTGCATTCCAACGAATTTCGTAAAACAAGGTTATTAATGGGCATATTTTAATTAATTATACTGAAGGTACTATTTGGAGCTTGTTTCTTGGAGAAATGCCTTAGTGTAATAGCTCGTTGGAGCTGAGGAGAAAATATCTACAAGATGGGATGATAAAAAGTGACTTTCAGTGGTCGAAGAAATCATAAAGGCGAATTAATCACTTTTTGGAGTAAAAAGGTTCATTAAATTAATAAAGTGATTTTATGAGAAAATATTAAAGATGAATTAAAAGTCACTTGAAGGGAAAAAGGTGAAAAGGGGTATAAAAGAGAGATAGGGGCTCATATTCTCTCATTATGCATATTGTGAATAGAAAATTAGAACCAGAGAGGAGTCAGGGTGATTTCCTTCTTTGTTTTGTGGAGTTCTGGACAAAACCATAGCCATTAATAGAGTTAGGTGTTGAAAGAAACACCCTAGTCCGTCGAGAGGACCACACAGATTCTTCATCAAGCTAGAGGATCAAATTATATTAGCAGGGAAGTCTAGCATCAACTAGGGCACATATTTTCTAGTTACAACAGTTTCAACGTGAGGTTTTGGGGAGAGTTTTGCAACAGTCGAGGGTCACTAGGCCCAACTAGTTAGGGAAAGACGGATTCCTTCCAACTGATTTGAGGAGGAGTTAGGGTGCACCAGTAGAGATAATTATCATCAGATTTTGACGTGCAAATATCCCAGATCATGTTAGTTTGTTAGTTTGTAGTGCCTGGAGGTATGGGTGTCCATATGGGGTTCCGACTAAGCAACATTGAGTCAGTGTTTCATCTCAGAGGCTGGGAGAGTGTTCTAGGGAGAAGGGAGACCCATATGAGACGTATCTCAACCAAATTTGACAAGTATATCCATCAGGGTGCATTTCCCAGGTTGCAACAACAGTTTTCCGGCTTATTTGTAGGTGCATGTAGTGTATTCATCATTGCATGTGAGAGATATTTAGCGCATGCCTTAGATATATTCATATGGAGTTATCATTGGTATTTCTCAATCTCTTATTTTGTATTATAGTTAAGATCGTTACTGTTCAAATCTAACTAACGATATCTAGCTTGAGTTTTCCGCATATTGATTATATTACTGTTATTTTGCTAAATAAGAACTGTTGTGTTGGTTATGGTTCCAAATTTATTTGCATGCATGATATAAAACAAGAAAACACATAAAAAAACATCCATAAACCTTGAAATGCAGTCAAAAACCCTTTATAACTCTGCTAGAAACCCCAACATATCATATCCGCAACATAGATCTTAGAGCTAGTAGTTAATATTCTCATCAAAGTATTCAGGGATATTACACCCTTAGGGACGATCCCAACATTCCACCCCCTTAGAATAGTGTTTTCCCTCAATGCTTGTTATGAAGAGGTACAACCCTAAACTAGGGTCCCATGGATGAGTGTTGACCATAATGATTAATTAAGCTAGAGAACCAAGGTCCATTGTGAAAATGCTAGCCACCATGTTGAAGTACTCCAATAAGCTCCACCTTAAACATGGGTCCCATGTCCAAGTGATCATGTTGAATCCCCTTTAAATATACTTGAACTCAATTGATGGTTGAACATGGTGCTCCAAATGCCTACCCTATCATGTCGATCCAAATACATAGAGCCATCCATATCCGAAAATTCGTCCACATAACACACTACTACTAGAGAACGGGCAAGCTAAAAATTAGTAGTCATAAAAATCTCTTAACTTCCCTCCATGATGTTCTCTCCATAAGGTGGAGTGGAGTCATCAAATAAAAGATGAAAGTATTTTTCATCCTAGAAATGACAACTATCCATGTACCAATCATCCCAATCATTCTCTAAATCATACTAGTCATATATTTCTTGGTTATACTCTTCATTGATGAAAGCGTATGTGGTCTCAATAATACAAGTCTCCTTAGATTTAGAAATTATTGTTTTCACCTCTTGGAATACCATAGAGAGATCCTGGACAACGTTTTTCACCAACATTCATTTCTCACATGGCATGTTCCACCACATTTCCATTCTTCACATCCCTGAGGGTTTGAGAGAGAAAATTTGCAATGACTGTAGTGTACTTGATATTGTGGTCTCAATAATATAGGTCTCAGATTATCAATTATTGCTTTCACCTCTTGGTATACCATAGACAGATCTTGGAGAATTTTTTTCACAAACATTCATTTCTCCCACGGCATGTTCCACCATATTGTCATTCTTCATGTCTGTGAGGGTTTGAGAGAGAAAATTTGCAACAGTTGTAGTGAACTTGATATTGATTGGAAGCGTAATATATAATATGTCAAATCAAAGCCCCAAAAATCCTTTTTCCAATAGTGATGGTTTGGTGGAAAATTGAGCAACTTGTCAAAAAATATCTTCTATGTAGCAGGGGTGATTTTAAAACCCCCCCTAAATTTATATGTATAATAAATGGGCGAATCCCCATGATACATAGAAAAAACTGAAGGCTATTTTATCAATAATATAATATGTATATATAATTTTTTGGCGAATCTTTTAGTCAATTATATAATCTTATAAAAATTTGGCAAATATTTCATTGAACTATAAACTCTTGTAAAATATTGGTGAATCTTTCACTGAATTATAAAACCTTGTAAAGTATTGACAATTTTTTTGATAAAGTATAAAACCATATATAATAATATGAAAATGTATTTATTAAACTGTAATATACTTGTTTTACATATTTGGAAAAAGAAAGACGATTTTTCCATCCTCTAGATGATGTTGCAAGCATTAGTGGTTATGTTTTTCAAGGTTCTCATTGTACACTCTTGCATATCCCTCTATCAGTTTTGAGGATATATCAATGAGAGATTAAGTCATAGCCTGAAAATATGCCTCACTGATGGCTAGCCTGAAAATCTTAAAAGGGTCAGTGGATGTCCCCTGATGCTTTTATGTAGCTGAGTTATGCACCAATAGGTGCTACCTTGCACTAACAAGCAATGGGTTCATGGAGAGGAATTTGATAGGAATAAAAGGGAAAACAAAACTATTGGATCCCAATCATTTACACTAACAATCATGCAATTCAAGCATATGGGATATTTCCATGGTCAACAATAGAAGAGTTGTAACCATTAAGTTGACTAGCAAACTTGAGGAGGTTAAGGAAAGCTTATCCATAGACAAGGATCTCCTACCTGTTCTAAACCAGGCAAGTAGCATGATTAATTTTTTACTAATAATTTGTTGTACTGGATTTCAAATTTTTTTATTTGTTGTGTGCCTTGGTGGGTTTCACATATAATGCCAATGCCAATACTCTTTGATAATGGGCATGACATTTGATGCTGATGGCATTGTCCTCTATGTGTCTTCTCTTTCTTTCTTCCCTTTAAAAATAAATAAATCTGTATAGGTGTTTGTGCCTTGTCATTGCCATTGCTATAGCCTATATCTCTGAGAGAGAGATCCCATTGTCAATGCCATTGCTATATCTACGCGTGAGAGAGCATTGCCAATGCTATTGCTATATCTGTGTGCCAGAGAGAGACAGAGAGAATGGATTTTGGTTCAAAACCTGTTGGAGGCAGCAATAGCCCAAAGCATAGTCTAAAATGAATATGCATGAATTATAAGGACAAAAGTTAAAATTGTCTAGTGGGCATGTGCTAGACTGACCTACAAGCACACTGTTTATAAATCCCAAGTGTTTCCCATGACTTAATCCTATTTGAAAAAGGTCAAATCAGCAGCCTTCACTGTTTGATTAAATAATTAAAGACTCAATGCTCAATAAATGAAGGTGAATTAATAACCTTCCTATTACAAAAAAGAACTACTTGGTGATAGTCCCTGTATAAAATTTAAATAGCCATTACAACACATTACAACAAAGAAATTTATTTTTAAAAAGGAATCTGGTTACATGGATATATATACATCCAACCTGGAATTTTGAACACACAGAATAGAGAGAATGAAAAATAGGAATATATAAGATAAGGTTTAACTTAGCAACACAAGTACATGTCTCTGCTTAAAGCAGGAACAACAAACATTGAGCTAATGAATATAAGTTCCAGAACAAGAAATTCTCTCTCAGATCTATCAAACATGTGCAGAAATCGACACATAACATATGATACCAATAGATAGGTCTAACTTGTAAGGCATGATGCATGGTGTCAGGTAGTTTCATGAGTACACAATTTGCATTGAGTTAGTATCTCTAGGGGTTCTTCCTTCTTGCAAAGGGCCATGATTTGAGATCACCTTAGTAGTACTTGTAGAGACTTCCTAGTGAATCAATCTCCCCATCCAAACTTAAAGAACCATGTTTTCCATCGCTTGATAGTTAATCCTCTTTAGCTACCTCCAACATCATCTTATCTTAAAACCCTAAGCTTCACTTATATCTGTGCAGTGACCCCATAGCCTTTCCTAAGGCACTGGTCTATCTTCTTCTCCAATCACAGGAAAACCAAAATTTGTCTTTTCCCCCTTTTGTTTTTTTTTGTTTCTTGGCAATCCAGGGTTTGACTATGTTTTTATCTTTAATCTAGATTGATTTGGATCTAAATACTCATTCATTGGTATATTTTATAAATGATTGGATCTCACACGCTAGCTTGTTCTTCATAGAATGTTTTTATTGTTGGCATTTACAAAGGGTTTTAGATCTAGTTTCATTGCCTATTACTTTGGATCTAACCCTAATCTCATTAAGATACCTTTGAATATGATTATTGATGTGGTTGCCTCGGTGGAATGCTTTGAACATGTGATATAGTTCTTGACTAGATCATTCATCACCTAATTCTTGCAACGTTGATGCATCTTCTTGGTATATATGTGCTCACATCTAGTGAAACGATTAAGAAATAAGTGCAACACTTGGTCTCTAGCTGGTCTTTATTTGTTTCCTTCTCTGGTTCATAACTCTGAATACATTCCTAGCTTGGTTCATCATAGTATTTACAACGTTGCATTAATTTATTGTTCTACATTGTTTCTAAGAATGGACCGATGCTGAAGGAGGCCCAACATCCTCATCAAACATAAAAATCATCATTTATTTTGGGTCACTGTTCAAGGGGTTTTGTTCACTGCAAAAACCAAAGTTCTTAATTTGGGTAACGATATAATGTTTTTCATTGCATCGTTTTGATGTGTTTCTGCTCTAAACATTCCATAAGAAAAAATCAGTGCAAGAAAAGGTCCAACGACCTCACTTAGAGAGAAAAGCGTCACCTTTTTATAATTGTTGTTTTGAGGGTTATACATTGTCTAACACTACAGAATTTTGGTTTCATTTAAATGCTAATGGTATGTGCTTAAGTATGTGGCAAATGTTGCTAACTTCTTGCACCTTGTGGATAGTTTATTCCTCTAGTTTGTGATCATCAATTGTGACTTTCCTTTGACTGTATCTTATGGTGAAAACACACATTAAATACTGTCTTAATTCTCTGGGTTAAAGAACACTAAATGTTGTCATTATATGTGGATAAATAACCAGTGATATTTCATGGTGTTGAGCACACAAATTGAATGAAAAACACACAGAACTTGTCTATGGTTTTAATCTGAACTTGATAATGATTTTGGTCACTGGTACATTGACTTAATTGTTGTCCTTTCACAACATTTTCTCTTTCTGTCGCATGTGGTATTAAATTCATAAGAAAGGTCATTGTTCTAAAGTGGTTTAACATTGCAATCTGATCATGCTCTATCTGTTGTTTTGATTACACAGTCTAGAAACTTCTATTACAACAACACTTGTTGGGAATATATATGTGGTTTAAGTGCTCTTTACTGTCTCATATACATAGATCTACCATCTTCATTTGGTTGACAATATTCATTGGATTGATGCAACTTTGTTGTCCTTGTGGTTTTAATACAACACTGCATATATTCTTTTTGATTGCAAGGTCATTGGGATAAAATCTTTGAATGTTGATAGTAATGCTTGGTACACAGTTGCTTCCTTATCATTGATCAAAGTAAATCCTTGTTTGATAAGAGCACTACAATCTTCTCTCGTTGCAACTTTGTTGGTCAACTTTAGCATATGAATCTTGAGATGACAATGGTTCTAAATGATGACGAATGATATGTGGTGAATGATACATTGCTTGGGCATTCATGTTATCTTAATTTGAAGCAACACACACATTCCATGTTCCAAGCCCTCTTTAATGGGAAATTGTTGTCTAAGTTACCTATCCCTTAAGCTCATTTTCAATTGATACTTTGGCATTTTCTTCTCTCATACTTTGATGTGTCTCACTCTTAAGAAAGGATAGTGTCAATATTATTAAACTCTAACTTAAACCAAGTCCTGAAGCTTCACCTTCTAGATACAACGAAGGGTCGTCTTATTTAATAAAGATGACCTTTTTACATTGAGTAACCACACATCAACTATCTAATGGGTATTATTCAAAGAAGATGGCATCATACAATAATTGACTAACTCCTAAGTATCCCAAAGTAGGGAGGTTAAGGAAGGGCACTAACATAAACTCAGTCAAGCTTTGCTCTTATTCCTATATGAGATCTTGAAAATAATATACAAATATCTTATATAATCTGACCAACTAGTTTGGACTATGTTAGTTCTATTACTATGTTTTTCCTATAGACCAATCCTAAAATGTGTGGTTGTACCACCAGAAAATTATTAAACTTAAAATGGCTAAAGATTTCTCATGTTGCTCCCTCTTGTGGCACATGGCCACTCACTTTAAAGGCTGTGATGAACCCTTATGGTGGGAATGAATGAAGATGAAAATATTCTACATGCAACTCAAAATGCTATTACAATTTAAATGGTTCCAGAGATGCCAACTCAATCTGTGGATTGAACTGTAACCGAGCTAGTTTTGTGGATTAGCTATTTGGTCTTACAATGGTTTATAACATATATTCATGCTCTTTGGTTGATGGTGTAATACATTGATACTTATATCTTCAAAAACTAACAACTTAACTATACATTGTAAATATAACAACTTAAAGATATATTACAAAAAATAACAGACTAACAAAGAAATTTGCAGATATCAACATATCAAATAATCAGACATAAACCATAAAAGGTTTTGTAAGTTTAAGGATAGGATGAAGGAAGAGAGGTGTATAGTCTCTCTTCTTCCATTAAATACAAGCAATACTTTGAAAACAAGCCCAAAGATGATATTCAAAGAAAATGCATTTGTTTTACCCCTTTTAGGAATGGTGGTCAACCTAGACCTCCTAGCGGTATTTTGTTCGCACAATATTTTTTGTATGTATAATTAGAGTGATTCCAAATCCGAGTTAAAGTGAATTAATGTGGATACTTCCAGTATAAACAGGTTTTCAAAATGGTTTAATATGATATGCTAAAAATGATGAACAATTCATTGTTTGATAGAGTTTCTTGTGAATGTTTGACTAGACCAACAATCACTATTTGGAGTGTAACTTTTTCGTTAAAGATCCGATCGATGTGATTACACTTGGAGAGTAAAGTAGATTAATTTTTTTGTATCCAATAGAAACATTTTTTTAAAACCCTTAGGTTTGATATCACAAAATGTCTGATGAACATACCTAGGAGGCAATGTTTTACTATGTTGATCTGAAGACATGTAGTCACTAAATGAGTCATAACTTTTTCATTTGACCTCCAAATGGGATGATTAAAATTGTGTTTCGAACTAGAATTTCATATCTATCTCCCATATAAACAGGTTTTGAAAATAAGATGATTTTATATGTGAAATATGCCTATGAACAATCAAGACCTAGAATTGTCACCATGCAGTTTTTTGTTTTTGTTTTAACAAGCAGTTATTATTTTGAGCATAAATTTTTCATACGATATCGGATTGAAGTGATTCAAATTGATTTGGAAACTATATTCCAAGGGCTACATTTTGAATAAATATCATGTAAAAATGTTTCCATTAGACCCCTCAAATCAAGGCTGTACTAACTTTGTCCTCAAAATTTCACTTGAGACCTAGTTTCTATTTTGATCATATCTTTTTGACTTGTGATCCAAATTGAAAATTTCAAAATGGATTTAAAAACTAGATTTCAAGATATATATTATTTAAAAACATGTTTTCAAAATGATCCTATATGGTTACCAGAAATAAGATTGTCTTTACTGTATTTTTCCATGAAATCCTTTCAAATGACTATTGAACAATGATTTGAAGAATTATTCATAAAAGTTTGAAGCAAAAGTCTTATTTATTTTACCTATTTGTTTATTTATTCTATTCTATCCTACACTATTGTTGAAAATTAATTCATTCTCTCAAGTATAATAGAATTTCCAATGCATCCATTTGCGTAACAAGATCATAAGTAGACTCACATTCAAGTTTGAAAAATAAACTTTAATGAATGCTTGGACATGAAAAATTTGTTGATCATAAATATTTGATGCTAAAGAATGTTGAAAAATGGAGTGGTGTTGTGGCCTAATGAATAATTGAAGCCAAATTTTGAATTGATCTTGGTTTGCTTGTCTCTCCTTAATTGTTATAGCACAAATCTCTTCTTGTGGCACTTGTTCAAAATCTTGAATGCACAAGGGATCTTGTGATATACATGCTAGAAATTCTTCAATTTCAAGCTCTAATGTTTAATCTTCATTGCATGTCATCCATGACTCATTGATTTCCTTAGAAAGATAACTATAAGAAGCTTCTAGGTTCTCTTCTTGTGGATACTCTTCATGGATATTTTGTTCCTCTTCTAACTTTTGAAATGAAGATTCATCCCTGGTGCCCATTCTAAATTGTGGACAAGGATTTAGGAAGATCCTTGTGGTGGCATACCCTTGTTCTCTAAATGACTTCTTTAACATCATGTTTTTTTTAGATCCTGTTTTGCAAATGCATTAGTAGTTTGTGGGTTTTTTTTTTTTTTTTTAGTGGTTGGGGGTTTCGTTTTGAGGATCTACATTCCTAATTTCTATGTCTAGGCATGAATAAGCATAATGAAAAATGTTTTTGTTTTTGTGTTTTGTTTTTGTTTTATAAGCATCCTATCCAAATGAGCTTCTAAATCTATTTCTAAATGTGCATCCCCCAACAACGGCGCCAAAATGTTGGGCTCCAATCTACTAATGTAAATTAGAGTGCATTAATTATCAATCCGGAGTTTGTAAGACTTTGATGCACACTCAAAATATATGAGCTTAGAGATAGACTTAGTTGTTTTTAATGATATAAACCAAAACCTATTCTAAGAGCTGAATATGAAGGAGATGCTAAGATTCTATTTAGAGGTCCTATTCCTAGATCTCACGACATTAATCAACAAATGTTTCCTAAAGAGCATTTGATTAACAACAAGAATTCAAAAAGACAATCAAAACTAGATCAAAGGCTTATCAATGCTAGAAAGACAAAACTCTTATTCAAGAGATGCATTCATTGTTTTCTTTCATTCATTAGCAATCATCCAACTATTTGCATGTTGGAGGAGGAAAGAGTTAAAACATTATTTGCATGTTGGAGGAGGAACATATCAGAATGCTATGATGGGCCGATAAATTTCTAGTTCAGTCCGACTATGGGAACAAATTGGCTGAAAGATAACAAATTGCCAACTTCAAAAGTATAGTAGCTTTTAGCCTCGAAGTCCAAATTTTCTCATCTTAAGAGAATGTGACATATTGAAAATTAAAAGGAACTTGCCAGTGAGAATGACATGAACATGTCTTATATCAATTCAAAAACAAAAATATATCCATAAGCTGTAAATCCCAAATACAAAGTATTGTGTCCTACATATCGATTTTAAAACACATATGTGTCCATAATTCCTAAACCCGATAGAGAGAACATCAATGAGGTTCATGCAGAATTAGAAAATACTACATACATTTTGTCTTATAAGTGTTGAATGCTCCTGCAGAGGGTGCATTTTCTCTAGTCTTTTGCAGGGTTTCCTAGTGCCCATAGACACTGGCAATTCGATGCTAGTATTTATGCTTTTCATATTGAAAAAACCTGTAACAACAATGCAAAAGAAAAACCTACTTAGAAAAATAACCAAAGAACTAGAGAGAAAATGACACAAGTTATAAAAAAATACAAGCAAATTTGTAATATAATCATTGGGAATATATAAATTCTTAAAGAATGAATATCACCATTTAGAAAATTCCCATATAATAATTGAAGTATTGCAGAAACATCTCATTTTTTGTTCTTTGCTTTCATTTTCACCACTAAGATTGAAACAAAACCATTACCATGGAGAACATTTCTACAATTACATAAATGATAATGGCATTTAGCATGTAGCATTCATAATCTACTCTGGTCTTTGGATCATACTGCCAATGAATAGATCTGCTAAACTCCATTTTAAAATGTTTATTGAAATACGAATACCATTCTGTCATATATAATGCCATTTATGACATCCTTCATGTACTAGATCATCCTGTCATATATAATGCCATTTATGATATCCTCCATGGACTAGATCATGCTACCAATAAATTAAAATGAGGTTAATACTCAAATGTCATAGGTTGTTTTAAGTGGATTTTGACATATGCAGTGTTTGCCAAATAATACATGAGGACTTCACATACTTATTTTCACAAATTGCTTTAACTTTTAAGTATAAACCATATTCATGCATGGAAGGATGTACTCCCACAAAACAAAGTTTATTATTTGGCCTCTGCCAATCCACCATGAATGAAATTACAGAAAAAAGCACTTATAATCTACACCAATCTGCAGAGCCGAATAATTGTCAATGGAAAAGTATTGATGCTTTATCATGCAGTTGAAGAACAGGAAAGCCTTGAAATTTGAAAGGACAAGGATCTTAACAAGCAGTACTTGTTCAAAATATTTTATAACATCCAGGGCCTATAATGTAGTTAAGAAAATGTGAAACCGATAGAATGATGGTACATACAAATTCCAAATCTCTAGAATTAATCCATTTCGAAGCACACTGACAAATAAATGCTTGTTAAAAAGCCAAATATGAAGAAAAGCACATAAAATATGCAAGGTAGCATAGGGATAACGTAAAATATTATGTCAATTTCCACACAGCCAATAGCAGTGAATGGAACAAATAAATATCTGCATCTTAAAATCCATCATGGAAACATTCTCAATCTAATAACTACATCTATCAGTAATAGAAAATAAAATATAGCCCCATCAATAATGCTAAGATCCAATTGTGTGATTGCAAAAAGGCATGCAAGAACAATAGTCCACGAGAAGCTGTCTTGTATACTTAGGGAAATGATAAAACAAGAACATCCACAAAATCCCAGAAAGACATCTAGTAATGATCCCAAATTTATGTACACATGTAGCCCAAATGAAATATGTTCGACAAGTGTACAATAAATAGTGTGGATGTTTGCATCATATACCCCTATATGAGAACATAGCTGATCATGCCAAAGCCACTTAAATAAATTCATAAAGATAACAAAAATTTCATGAAGAGCACAAAATAATGAATACAATGTGCAGTTTGCAAAAAGATCAACAAAATGCCACAAAAGTTTTAATAAGGATTCAATAAATCGACTTTTATCCTTATATCTCTCCTACAAATTAGTTGATCAGATACTATGATTGTCCTTCTCATGTCTTACCAATGGAAACATTAAATCCTGAGACTTCTATGAAATGCTTAGCAAGGAAGGGGATGCCATAGATACATGTTTTGGTATGTTCCTCTTGTCTTCTGGAGATTATCTGCAATCCAGTCATGCATTCTTTCCCTATTTTTTTATAGTCCTGGTAGGATTCCCACCACTAGCCACACCCTAGGGCCTCTAAAACGATTTGCGATGGTAAAAAACCATGCAATATATGTTGTTATTGCACCAAGAAGCAATAACCCTATGGAAAGATCCATTGCTTTAAGTGTTTTATGATGATCGAACCTTTTGTTAATCTGTAAAACCCTTCAAGGTTGATCTAGTAGCATTTTTTTCTGGTATTGATTATAGATTGGTGCCCTCCTGGTGACAACAAAGGTCAATAGCCGTTAAATTCCGGCAAAGAGTTGGAAAATATTCATCCAATGTCCCTTCTCTAAATATGAAAGGAATACCATGACTTCATACACACAAGGCTATACCAACATACTTGAAACTCTGCAACTCGTTAAGACCATGCATACATATATATTATACACACATACAAAATACCAATCCTACTTTAACTATGTCTGCATATATACACACATGAAAGAGTACCCTAGTTAAAACCATGGAAGAGAAGTACAAAACCTTGACTTCTTCATACACATAATTTTCAACAACAAATGGCCAAGTAACAATCCTCTTATATCCAACGCAGTTAAGACCTCAAAATGGTTACACATATACATTCACACAACTTCCTGGAAAGCCTATTATCTCCAACATAATTAAGATGAAGATTGTTATTACACAAGCATGGTTGGTTATAAAGCCTGACTTATCCTAATAAAGGACATAAGGACATGACTGCATATAAAGAAAAATAGTGAAAACAATAGATACACACAAATACATTGTTAGTATCCATCCTACTTTCTCCAACTAAACTAAACTTCATTGAGCATATGTCTTAATCTCTCTAACAAATTAAAAAAACCAAGAGAAAAACAACATCAATGACAACAATCATGAAAAATAAAGTTCTATAACCTTCTTCCTGTCTCCCCCACAAATATTTCCTCCTCCAATAGCTGACGATCCAACTCTGGTTTAAAACAACCTTCTAAAATGCCATTAGTCCTCTGTTCCAATTCATGCAAATAAAATCAAAGTCAAGCTGACTTGAGTTATACTAGTCCAAAATTGCACGTTATGCATTTCAGCCTCAAAATCAAGTACTATGCTTGTCAATTGTCAAATTTACCACTCTTCAAAAGAATTGACCTAAGATTCCGAGTCTGGTAGTTTAGACTAAGCGTCCAAAAGATAGATTCTTGCGTATGAGCTGGATGTTATAAGATTGCTTTGCATAAACCCTTGATTGGGTTGAAAGAATGCTTTTCTCTCTCATGAAACAACACTTCATGACTTTTTGGAGATATGTTTTGTTAATGCTGGACTATAGGCTTTTCCTGCCATCGTGAGGAAAGGATGCAATATTCTTTAGCATAATATGTCTCATGGTCCTTGTGATTCTTTGGGATGGATTTGTATTTACGTCTTCCCATATAAGTGAAAGCCATCTCAATAGGAAATATCATCATGTTCCCCATGGCATTGGCAATAAGTTTAATCAATGTTATATTTAGATACCATGCTAGCCTATAATGCATGGAAAAATCCTGCTTTGCTAATAACACTAGCATAGATTCATCTTAACCCAATATCTATTAAGCATTGAGAGGGATCACAAACAAACTTATTTTCTCGTTGCTTAAAAGGTTGGGATTAAGATGGATGTATGTTGGTCTCTTTTGTTATTATATATAAGTTTTATTATTATGGTTGGCTTTTTTAATGTTCTTTTTTTTTAGAATTTTTTTTCATTTTAGTTTATTAATGATATGTCATGTTACACATCTTATCCATACTGGGTTGTAGAGTGTACCTCACTTGTCTCGTGCAATCAACGTAATTGTTTAAAATTTAAAAATACCTTTTTTAGAATTTCATAACTTTGGTTAGTATTAAATGAAAGTACTCAAATAACTTGGGTGTATTGTTCCATCTCATCGATTTTTTTAGAGCAAGAACAGAAAGAAAAATGCATCTTGTCATTGGCAACACTAGGGCTTTAATATTTAGTGCTTGGCTAATTGTTGATATGAAAGTCGATATTTGAAATCTTTTACTTTAAAATCACAGGGATTTGGTGATCGTAAAGAGGATAAAAACATATCTATTCAAAGAGAACTGTTAAGCTTTGATGTCTAGAAAACTCCTCCATATGCCACATATATAACCAACTGTTAAGCTTTGATGTCTAGCAAACTCCTCCATATGCCACATATATAACCAAAAACCTGTAGAAGACTTTTTTCTATATATTGTATAACCAAAAACCTACATAATTTTTTTTGTTATATATTGTATAACCGAAAACCTATAGAAGGATTTTTGCTATATATTGTATAACCAAAAACATGCAGAAGACTTTTTGCTATATATTGTATGACCAAAAACTTGCAGAATACTTTTTTATATACTGGCGGCCAAGTTAAATTATAACTAAGATGAGCCATAAATAATTGTGGCTAACCAATCCATATGTGAAGTATTCCAATTTCCTCTCTTATTTTGGTGGCCAAGTTAAATTATAACTAAGATGGCAATTTCCCAGAGTAGGATAAAACGATTCATATATGAGATTTGATAGTCTTTTCATTTTAATCACGAATTACTGTCATATTACGTTGGTGTGCCATGCTTCATCAATCCATTTCAAATGTTGAGCTTTGAGTTAGTTATGTGACGACGTCCTTTTGATATGTCATCTGGGAAAGTACCCGGACCAGTGATGTGTGGTGATTTGACCAACTGCCATCCTTCCCACGAGTTATTGATGTGACATTTTAAACCACGTGACATTGTGGCCATGGGAAAAGTGGTTTCGGGCAATCCCCTGTCTGCCCCGATGCATGCGTAAGAGCGCCACACGTTCCCCATCAAAACCATAATGGTTTTCCCCGGTCTGCCTTCGCGAAATTAAGTTCCGTGCTATTTTTCGGCCCGATGTGGGCCTCAACCGTGGATCTGGGATTCTTCAAAATCGACGGTTTGCCGAGATAATCCCTTCCCGCCTCTGCTATATTAATCTATATGCCATGGGATATAACCCTGCCCCCTAAACTATCATGCCTCTACTGTGGTATAGCATTTCGCTAAATTTATGAAATTTTTAGATCCTGATATGAAAATTGTTAAGGTGATAACATTGGCTCCAACTGGGGATGCTATCCTCCCTGTGAGGTAGCAAAAAACTGGTAGAACCGGTGCCTGATCCATTGGGATGCTCCCAAAACATGTGTGTACCCTTCTCCTACCATGTCACTAGCGTCAATTGAAAACCAAGCTCTGCGCACTGTTTCCGACTGGATGTTGGACGTTCGAGTATATTATTGAAAAATGACTGTATATAGTACTAGAAAACTCAAACTAAAAAATGCTTGACCGACAAGCTTATTTGCACACTCCTATCTATTCTAAAACTGCTGAGATGAAATAATTAATCAAGTGATGTTGAAGTGCCAATGCAACCAATCAAGCAATTGGCCTCCCGATTTCCCCCCAATCACATCTTTCTTAAGCAGACAGACAAATGTAAAAGATGGCAGCTGAAAACACAAGTTGAATCCAAAACTTGAATTCCTGAATAAAACAAACTCCTCCTTCAACGATGACTGTAATAGGATGGCTACAGGATATTGGAGACCATGAAAAGTCATTTCTTCTTTATGAGCAAAAACAAAAAAGCAATCCTTTTCATAAGCATTTGCTTCTCTTGCTCTATTTCTTCTGATTCGAGAACATTTTCAAATGAAATGGCAACAATAGGTTTTTCTACTCTTCCATGCATATCAACAAAAACATTCATACATTCTTGAACATCTTCAAATGTGACAGCCATATTATGTGCATCCTCTTGTTCATCAAACAATTCTAATTTGGTTTCATTAAACTTCTGGAAATTCGCTTGAGGGCTGTCATTTTGACTTTCAAATGAATGAATGGAAATAAGTTCCTGCTCATAATCTTCTTGCAAATGTGAAAAGATAACAACATGCACTATTTCACAGTCTAGAGTTCCCATGGATGCATTTTCAAAATCATGATTTTCAAATGAATCAAATAAAAAAACTACCTCTTGATTATCTTTTTGTATTTCTGATTGAAAAGTGGCATACACTGTTTTGTTTCTTTCCTGAAAATCTATGTCATTTGTTTGTTCATTGCTAGAATTTTCCATAGATGCAGTTTTAGAATCCTCACCCATGTCTATGTTGTTTAGAAATTGAACCACCACGTCATTCTCAAGCGGAGAGAAAACACTTTGAAACACTTTTTCATGTTGAAAATCTATATTGATTTCGAAAGAAAGAAAATGACCTTGAACAATACTTTCTGGAGCAACTTCTTCTTCATTTTCAGGCTGATAGCTGAACATAAACATCAAATCTGAGCTGACATAACCTTTTATGTGATTGTTCATAGAATTATCATCACCACTCTCATGCTTGGAGGATTCCTGACCTGAGATACTACAAATATTTTTCTTCAATAATTCGAAAGAAGCAAAACATAATGGTAGGGTTGTCCCACCTGATTTGAATCATCTTCAATTTTATCCCCAGCAGATGGTTGCATTTCAGCACAAGTAATAGGGTCTTCAAGCACATGAAAAGAGTGTTGTGATATCTTGTCATTCTTCTCCATTGATTTAGCGTGGTTTTGCATAAGCACAGATTCATTTTCCTCAATGATGATTTTAGAGTTCTCTTTCAACAACTTATATGCAACTAAACATAAAGGCAGAGAATCTATTTCAGTTGATCCGATATCCTTTCCTCTGCAACTGTGATATGTAGGTTGAGTCATTTCACTATACTTCTGAAAAAAAAAATCTGATAGGGAACATGCAATTGGTTATTCCAAGGAGTCACCATCACAATCATCATTGTATTCATCATATATAGGTAAATCAACAACATATGCAATGTCATCTAACAAAAACAACCTTGGAACGTCAACATGTTCTTCAACAAACTGATTTGCAAATTCATCTTCTTAACTGTCTACAAATGAATACATAAAACCATAAGCCCCCTGCTTATCATGGGATGGATCAGAAGCTAAATCAACATCTCTTCTTTCAACAAGTGGAATATAATTCTTTGCAAAATCATTAGCATTGGAAATTTCGAGAGGACCTATGATATCGTCAATTCTATGCTCAAGATTCCAATCAACTATTTTCTGTTCATATTTACTTTCATGTTCTTGAGCATTCAACCCCTCATTCTGGATCTGTTTACATGCTTGGATGTTGTGTTGAATGTCCTGAGCATCACTAAACATTTGTTGTAAGGACTCAGGTCTTCTTTCCATCAGGAGGAAAGAAAAATCTGGATGAAGAGTAGTTGCATAATGGAGCATGGTAGTAACTTCATAGGGTTGAATTTCTTCGGACAAATTATAATAGACGCTAGAGAAATTTCTATTGAATACATAAATAGCTTCATTGTTGTGTCTTTTCAAGGCATAGAACTCAGTGAGTTGCAGCTCTAACAATTTCTCCTTGCCCCAAAACTTTAAAAATACCTTCTTCAATTCCACCCATGAGCTGATTGTTTCTGGATGTAAATGTTTGAACCAGTGTTTGGTGTCTCCTTTCAAGGATTGAGAGAAAAATCTCATACACACATCATCGTTGTCAATCTCAAATAAATCTATAAAATGCTCAAACCCTTGAATGTGCCTTTTAGCCGAGTTGATATCAGATTCTCCGTCAAACACAGGTAGATACTCATAGTAATTTGGAGGGAAATCATGAAGGGTTTGGGGTAGATTTAAGGGTATATATCTATGTCGGGCCTTGGGGGATGTTGGACCAAGAACTGTGGAAGAAACACAGGCCTAGGTCTCACAAGATTTATCAACTTGGTCATTTTCATTGCGTGGCCCAAGTGAAAACTTTTTATCAGAACCAGCGACAAGGTGAGGGTATGCATGTGCAATGTAGAGAGGAGGAAATATAATTGCAAGTCTTTCATGATCATCATTAAAATACAATAGGTAAAGGCAAATTCGTTTGGCATGTTCAAGGATGGAGTAGAGGCAACTAAAAATGAAAAGTAAAATGCTTTGGAAGAGGTCCCATTTTGAGTACTTGTTTTCCTTCATGATGATTTTCCTCGCCCCTGTCAAGGGGTCTCATATTTCAATGAAGTCTTTGTCTTGCGCTTGAAGCATTGAGAGTGCAGTTTCCTTTTGGAAATTCAAGATTCTTTTATCAGTGGAGTCACCTTCAGACTGATGTGGAGTCACCAGAGCAGGAATACAACCAATATGTGCCTAAGTGTCTTCTTCTCTCAGACCTTAGAACTCAACCATGTCATTCTTCCCAGGGAAAATTTTTCAATTTCATCCCCGACAACGACGCCATAATGTTAGCACTCTGTAAATTCTATCCGGATGAATAGACAAACAATAGAGGTAATTGTTTCAACCAGATTTAGAGCTGAGGCACTAGCTTGGTCAGCTCAGAGAGGGTTCTCTCATGTCACTTGATATATCTACAGAAATCGGTGGCAAGGTTTGGTCTGTTTTGGGGGTTTTTAATAAAATTGTTGAAGAACTGAAGATGAGATTTGGGTTATGGGGTCAGGAATGTAGGATGCATTTCCAAATCATGAAAACAATCAAGAGGAAAAGGCTAAATGAGGAAGTGACTTTTGAGTTTATACTTGAAAATTTAGGTGGTATCGGAAGAAAAGAAACACATAACTATTATCATAGCATTATAGTAATGAATTCTGAAATGGTTTAGAAGAGATAAACATAGTCTAAATCGCCAAGATGAGAGCACTGAATAATGAATTCTGGAATTTTAATTTCTCAATTTAGACAGAGGAAAGAAAAAATGAAATGCAAAATAACAGGAATCACACACAATGAGAGAAAACGAGACTCATAACACCACCAATTAAAATCTTTTCATAAAAAGGCCCAAAATATGCCTTTGCATTCATGTATTCATTCCAGCCCCAAAGATTTACAAGGTTTTCCTGCATAGAGGGCAAGCTCCTCTTTTCTCCCTTTTTTTCTATACACTTGGGACCAAACATATATAAAGGATTTTCTCATGGAATTTAAAACGTTCTGACTTCCTCATAATTCTAAAATAGATACAAGTTACAAAAAGGAAGAACAATTATCCTATTTAAAAGGACCGTTAGTAACAGACCTGTCATATCAAGACTCCCTTTTCTTAAGCCACCATCTGTCCAAAACTTTCTGAAATGTACCTAAATTTACCTGAGGATTTACCTCAACTTGGCGATTTCCTCCTCTTGGGTACTCAACCAAGCGAGATTTTCTCCAACGCTCTCTATCATCTCGGTTTTGGCCTCTGTCTTCCGCCTTTTGATCCTTTTCCTCTTTGCGACTGGATTGTAGGTGTTTTCCACGTGCTCATTTATGATGAGATCCCTCATAACGAGGTTTAATCTAGCCCTCGACTCCGTCTCAGTTGCAGGTTCGATATGAAATTTAGTTGCCAGTATCTGCAAGACCCATCTCTCTTTCTTACTTATTGACCAGCTTGGCACATTTGTTGAGAACCTTGTCATGCCAGACACCGTTTGATGAGTGTTATCCATACCTTTCAGACTTTACAGAGGTCGTGATTTTTCCACCCTTTGAATTTACAAGACTCAGGAAATTGACAAAGGTCGATCTTGTTTTTCTTATGCATAAGATGGCAATTTCCTAGAGTAGGATAAAATGATTCATATATGAGATTTGATAGTCTTTGCATTTTAATCACGAATTACTTTCATAGTACGTTGGTGTGCCACGCTTCATCAATCCATTTCGAATGATGAGCTTTGATTTAGTTATGTGACATCGTCCTTTTGATACGTCATCTGGGAAAGAACCTGGACCAATGATGTGGGGTGATTTGACCAACTTCCATCCTTCCCACGAGTTATTGATGTTACATTTTAAACCACGTGACATCGGGGCCGTGGGAAAAGTGGTTTTGAGCAATTCGCTATCTGCCTCGATGCATGTGTAAGAGCACCACATGTTCCCCATCAAAACCATAATGGTTTTCCGCGGTCTACCTTCGTAAAATTAAGTTCTGTGCTATTTTTCGGCCCGATGTGGGCCTCAACCATGGATATGGGATTCTTCAAAATCGACGGTCTGCCAAGCTACTCCCTTCCCGCCTCCGCTATATTTTTCTACATGCTGTGGGATATAGCCCTGCCCCCTAAACTATCACGCCTCTACTGTGTTATAGCATTTCGCTAAATTTCCAAAATTTTTAGATCCCGATATGAAAATTGTTAAGGTGATAACAATGAGGAAAAGAATAACACTCCTATAAAGGCCCAGATGAACTACTACTTGTGATTAAAGACAAAGGTTATCAGCATAGACTAACATATATTCCATCGTAAAAGAAAATCAAATTAAACTATTCGATCCATTTGTTAGATGAACAATACCAAACAAGTAGGCAATTTTGCAACTAGAACAAGTGAGGAAAAACAAACCACAACCCAGGTAAAAAATGGGTGAAGTAATTATTGCTTGTTTAATTCACAAGATTCATGAAAGTTTCCATCCCCAATATTACAAAGTCAAATGAAGCATATGATGATCCCTATATGAATCAAAGATCATCAAAAATAGTTTATTAAGCACAATCAAGTTGATACTCAATACTTTTAGCTAGGGATTGTCAAACCTGAAGCTCATAACACTCTTTGCGAGAGAAAGCAACCAAGAATTATCAGGTACCCTTTGAACTACAACATCTTGAGAGACATCTCAACTGTCTTAAAATAGGTACAAATTTGCAATGACCAAGGCAAGTTAGAAACCATCTCAAATCTTAGACCCATAGTTATCTAATGACAAATCATTTTGGGTATCAATGATGCAATCGAAACATAGTAGACACATATATACCCATATATTAAAACTTCCAATCAATTTGGCATTCAAGCCACAATATTGAATAATTTAGATCAAATATTCATATACATAAGAAATGTAAATAAAAAATAAAAAAGAGAACAAACCTGTTGATTATGAATGACAAATGCTTCCTCTAGTGATGGTCTCAACAAATCCACCATTGCAGCATCACTAAAGTCATAGAATATCTGTTTTAAAATATCTTTTTCAGGAAGAAACCCCAATGGTCGAGATACAATAATAATAGGAATTCGAACACGGATATATGGCAATGTTTATCAGATAAACTGTCACGATGAACCCTGCAGTTGAATCGATAGGAATGCCAACACAGATATATGGAAGTGTTGCTCCAATAAACTGTTGTGATGAACCCTATCGTTGAACTCTATAGTTGAATCAATAGAATTTGATGCAATCATGGTCATTTCAGACTTCTCTAATCAGATCCATTAAAGATGCATCATCATCGGTTCTCTCCATTAGCAGGTTATCTCAAGAGTATAATCATTGTAGAAAAAAACTTGCATATTGAAATTTGAATTGGGCTGCTACCAAATAATTTCCATTCCCATAAAACAAGGAGAAATACCTTAAAAAAAATTGTCGCTTATATTTATAAAATATAAGGGCGAAATACCTCCGAAAAAATCCCATTTCCAAAAACCAGGGCGAAATAACTTTGAGAAATTCCAATTATTAGAAAATTAGGGCGAAGGAGAGGATCCAGTTTGAATTTGACGGGGCGAAAATAAATTTCGTTGCTCTCCTCTCACAAATAACAGTGGGCTAAGGGTTTTTGATATAAAAATTTTAAAATAAATTTGGGGCTATGTATACTCAAATCCTTTTATATCCTTCTATAGAAATAATTCGCCCAACCAAAATTTCATACCCTCTAATTTCGACCATGAGCGAAATTTCACCCCTAAAATCATCTATGCTATGTAGTCCACGCAACCATCATGGAAACACCCTAAAATAACTAATTTTAAATCAACAATATCTTCACTTCCCAGACTCCGATTCAGACAATTTTCTTTTGAAATCGGTTGTTTTTTCAAGAGGAAATCATCTATATAGTTTGTTTCATAAAATTCTACACAAAAATCTACAAAAAATGTTATGAGTGCCGCAACCCTCTGTTTTTTTGTGAAAAACCGCAAAATAGGAAAAAAAATATTCTTTTGGCTCAAGAAAGAGATTTGATACCATTTTTTATGTACCTTGGATATGCAAATATATCATATACCAGATATCCAATAATAAAAGAAATTATCTACTCTTTATTAATATCAAAACCCTAAAGGTAGAGCAACACCTTACAATTGATCATTTTATGGAAGGAATCAACTCATGTTCACTTGTCTCTTTGAGGAGGGAACCTCCTAATGAGTTAAGCTCCAAATACAATACTCTTCCACACATAATTCATGAAGAGGAATCCATGCTTATTTATAGCTAACAAGAAAACCCTAATCATGGCAACATCCTAATTACCTAGTGGACCTTCTTTAATGAGGTCCCATTATATTTATTCAATACCAATCGCCATAGTTGACCTTATCTAAAAATAACAAGCATAAGTCCACCTTACATTGAATAACCTCCACTATTATTACTCTACCGTGAATCTTTTAGCCTTATTACATTTTTAAAAAACATCCCAACATAATCTTTAAATACAATTTCAACAAATTTTGTAAAATATAACCTAAACAATAATAATAAAAAAAAACAATGATATGAATGATTTATAACTCTTTATACATTAACTCAAGATATGGTACAAGAGAGTAGTATAACCTAGATCTACATATCTTCCTTAAAAATGATTTTAAGTGAGAAGTATTTATAATCGTATTTCTTGAGTTAAATCATAAAAACATGTTTAGTTTGGTTAAATTTTAAAAGGTTAAATTATAGGTTAATACTTCTCTAAGCTCTAAAGCGTAATATTCATGACTATATATAAATAGAAGGAAGTTAACATATTTCAAAAAAGTTATAAATTTATAATCCAAGATTTTAATTATAAAAAAGCATGTAGTTAAAGATATTGGGATTACTTTAGGGGCGGAAAAAGCGAGGGACATATATGATCTTGAAGGAAAATAGGAAACCACATTTGCATGGGATTAGGGATCTCAACAAATAATCAAACATAAGCATACACGCTCCTTCAAAGCATTACAATAGCTCTCAACTCTGGAATAGAAGTTGTGGTCATAATCGATGACTCAAGGATTATCATCAAATCCTTGATTCATTATTCAATCCCAAAAGACACCAAGTTGGCTTCCATTATCTCAAGAATCATAATGGCTTCTCAATCTTTGGTCAAAGTCTCATTCCATTGTGTTCTTAAAAAGTAGAATGGCAATGTCGATAGATTAGCAAACACAATTATTCATCTTTCATAAATAATTTTGGTTAAAAATGAGATTTCTTATCCCACCTCAATCCCCTAAGTTCATGAGCCCTCCGAGCAATGAAACATGCCACTCAATATTAATGGAACAAGTGGAAAGCAATGAGAATAGGAAGAAGTTGTATGCCTCGGATTGCGAAGCAAGGACAAAGCCCATGTGGCTTGGTATGCACCAATTTAACGTTGTCCTAGAACTTAACTCCTTGACATTTTACTTCTAGCATGAGAGGTGGGACTATTTCAGACCCTCATTAGCTGAGATTGAGGTTCATCTTCTGTGGTTTTCTTAGTTGGCATCGTCTTCTATTTTTTTCTTAGTCGGTGTCATCTTCTATGGCTATTCCTTTTGGAGGGAATTGGAATTGCTACTCAGGCTTGCCCTGGTTTCATGTCTGAATGGGTTTGTGGAGTGCATTTTGAGCAGGCAAGGATTCAATCTCTCTGGTTATCATTTTCATGGTTTAGAAAGCGAGAGGTCTTTACCAAGACACTTTGTGGCTTGTATGTTTGGATATGGTCTTCGTGCATGGTTCTTTGTTTTCATGAATTTTCCATTGGGCAAGGGCTTGGAAAGACAATTCCACCCCCCACACTCAATTCTATGGTATCTTCTCTAGATATGGTAGTGTTTCAAGCTTCGGGTTCAAGTTTCCCAGTGGCCATCTTTAGGGATCCTCTCTCAAATATTTATGGCATGTAATCTTGTGTATTTGGTGCTAGTCTTTTTTTATTCTTGATCATGGGAACTACTTTGCAGCCTTGGACACATAATTATTGTTATGGATGTGTAATTCAACTCAGGAATCGATTTTCATTTCATTTAGGCCTTATTTGATTTCTTGATTTCTATTTATCTTGGGCCAATATCATCTAGGCCTAACTTTGTTATCTTTGTTTCTACTTTCCATGGATCCTAGAGACCTCTTTGAAATTCACAGGAATTTGAGAAGGCTTGGGAAACTCTGCAAATTAATGGCATAGCCCTCAATTCATTTTCTATCATCATTCATGAAAATGAGAAACAATGTCAAGCACATAAAGAAAACATCATGAATATCTTGGGTCACCAAAGGTAGAAAATTATGGAGCTTGATGCAGAGTGGTGTATGTTGAAGAACCTAGTCTTGAATCTATGCAAGGAACTGCAATCAAAGGCTTCAAACCAGCATGTCTCCAACAATTCAAAATGGGAACCTAATGAGGAGGAGAATGGTCATCAATCTAAGGAACCAATGAAGGTGGATCAACCATCTTACTAGGAAGAAGCAGACAATCAACATGTCTTTTCTTAGCATTTATGTATTTTTAAATCATATGTATTTTGAGTATTTTATATAGGTAATATACCTGAACTTTTAATAATTATGTAGTCATAGTTAGAGTGTGCAAGCTTTTATATGTAGTTGAAAGTTGCAATTTTATATAGAATAACATATAAGATATCTATGTATTTTGATAGCCATTCATGCCACTTTTAATATAATATTTCCTAGTTCCGATTTTAAAAAGAAAAAAGAAGATATTGGGATTAATTCAGGTTGAGGATTACACAAATTACAAATTTGGTGAAGATAGTTATAATTTCTATTCTTCATCCATAATCTCTTTAACCTTTAAAATAACTTTAATAAATTATCATGAAATAAAAATAAATTTTGTTTATCCTATAATCATTTTAATATTTTTTATTATCTAAATATCTTTTCTTTTATTTTAATACATTATCATAAAATAAAAATAAATATTATTTATCCTGCAATCATTTTAATATTATTTATTATCTAAATCTCATTTATTTTATTTCATCCACATCTCCTTGTTATAAAATAATTTCATTTATGTTTCTAATAAATTATATTTTTGCATTTTAATGAGGATATGGAGTGTTGATAATAAACTATCAATCATTGATTTGGATGAGTAAAATAAAGTACATTTTTAATCATAATGTGCTCAATTAATAGAATATCGATTAAATGTGTCCATAGATCTTCACCATTTTATTATATTTTATGTATTATTTATATTATTCTATTTTACCCATTATTTCTATCGATATTATTCTATTTTACCCATTATTTCTATGGAAAAGTTCAATGTCATCTAAATTGCATGGAAGACTTGCATGGAAGACTTAGAAATCAAATATTCATTATAATGTCAAAGTTTGGTCATACATTTGTTTGAAAAATAAAAATAAAAAGATTTTTGAGTTAGAGACCTATTCTTAATGTGAGATATTTTTTTATGAACTAAAAGGAAAACATACTAAGTTTTATTCTTTATGGTTGGATATATACCAAATTGCGGAGAAAACATTGGCTAGGGTGTTAAGCAGCGGAAGAAAAACATAGCATACATAACAGAGCATAAACAAAGCAAGATCAAACACGCATAAAACCAATTATATCAATCATACACTTGACACATTGATTTATGTGGAAACTCAAATCGGGAAAAAATCACGGGCAATGATTATAGGTCTTTTGTTATTCCAGGGAGAACTACAATAGACTTCACATGCATATAATCATCCTCTCCTCACACACTCGCTGCTCTCTAGCTAGCATTGTGCTCTACCTCTATGGGTATTCTCGTATATATAATATCTATCACTCAGTTACACAGAATGATCATGAGTAGATCACATAGTTGCACGAACAGTTCATAAGATTGCATGCATACGCATGTGCATGTGCATCTACATGTGAACACATGAGGAAATTCGTTGGCATGTTTCCATCAATCTCCACCTTGACAAAAAATTACCTGATATATCACGCCTTTAATTAATTCATCACCTTTTTTGCAAACCAAGAGAAGCCAGACACCACCGTAGCTTCTCTAACAAAACTTGTTTCGTAAACATATCTGCAGAATTCACTTTTGTATGGACTTTTTCCAGAGCCACTCCACCTTCATCAACAACCTGTCTTACAAAATGGTACTTGACAGAAATATGCTTCGTATTACTGTGATAAGATGGATTTATATCCAAATAAATAACACTTTGACTATCGCAAAATACTTTCACTTTGTCATGCATCCTTCCAAACTCACCCAATAAACCCTATAACGAAATTTCCTCCTTGCATTCATGTGAAGCAACCATATACTCTGCCTCCGTAGTGGATAAAACGATTACATTTTGAATCTTTGACATCCAACTAATAGGTCCTCTTGCAAGAGTAAAGACATATCCTGAAGTGGATCTCCTTTTGTCCAAGTCACCTGCAAAATCTGAATCTACATAACCGCAAATTGAATCTCTAGAACCATCATAGGTGATAGAATAACTGCTTGTGCCTCTAAGATATTGAAGCACCGATTTCACTGCTTCCCAATGCTCTTTTTCTAGATTTTCCATGTATCGACTGACAACATCAACTGCATGTGAAATATCTCGTCTAGTACTCACCATCGCATACATCAAACTTTCCACTGCATTATCATATGGTACAAAAAACATATAATCATTTTCTTCGTCATTACTAGGACATAAACCTGAAGAAAGCTTGAAATGGGAAGCCAAAGGGATGTGAACAGGTTTCACATTATTCATACCGAATCTCATAAGTATTTTCTCCACATACTTCTATTGCGATAACCACAACTTACCATTTTTCCTGTCTCTATGTATCTCCATGCCTAATATTTGTTTTGCTGCTCCTAGATCCTTCATATCAAACTCCCTAGCCAACTGAGCCTTTAAAATGTTGATTTCGACCATGCTCTTGCTTTCCACAAGCATATCATCAACATATAACACCAAAATAATGAACAGGCCATTTTCCAACCTTTTACAGTAAACACAATGATCATATTCACTCCTTGTAAAATTTAGGCTCACCATGAAGGAATCAAACTTCTTGTACCATTGTCTAGGAGACTGTCTCAGGCCATACAATGACTTCTTGAGTTTGCAAACAAACCTCTTATTTCGATCCTGAACAAACCCTTCTGGTTGTTCCATATATATATCCTCATCTAAATATCCATGTAGAAACATTGTTTTAACATTGCGATATTGGGCATATGTTTTTAGATATTCTCTTGGTGATTTTGGCCTATGTTTATGTGTATGGATTTTCTTCTATGATGATGATATATCAATATCAATGACAGTTACAGTAACAAGTTGATTATCAGTGGAAATGACAGGTTGATTATCAATGATAGTTTCAGTGATAGGTTGAGTCTCCATTTGTATTTCAGGGAGAAAGGAAGGGTCAAGGAAAGAGGGTTGTATCCTCCTTGCAGTTCGAGTGGGAGGATATAGGGAGTCATATCTTCCTTCAAGTTGGAGCCTGTAAAACAGGGGCTTGGAGCTTCCTTCTAGTTGGAGATAGAAAATCTAGGGAGTTGTAGTTTCCTTCTGGTTGGAGCCTGTAAATAGGGGGTTGGTGCCTCCTTCTAGTTGGTGTTGGAGAATTTTATAAGTTGGTGCTTCCTATGAGTGTAATATTTTGAAATATAAGAAAGCATTATGTGGTTTTCTCCCATTTGGGTTTCCATGTAAAATTCTTGTGTACTATGTATATATGGTTATGTGTTGTTGAATAGTATTATTCATGATATCTTTATAAGTGATAAAAAATTGATAAATTGATGTTTACATGTTCTGGTTAAAAGTGGTAAGAAGTGTATAATATTGATTCACCCCCCACTTAGTATCATTGAATATACCAATAATTGGTATCAGAGCACATCCTTCAGAAAACACTCTAACCACTGGAAGGTAGATCATGGTGTGCACTAAGAACGAAATACAAGTATTTGATGGCCATAACTATTCCTTTCGGAGCATAAGGATGAAAATGGTTGTGTAAGATCATGGATTTGATGTTAGAAAAGTAGTAGTAAACAAATACAAATCACCTTCCACTCCCCCAATATATAAGGATGGAAAGAAACTTGATGAAAACAACTCAAAGGCTAAAATTTTTATTGTCAGTGGGTTGACTGATTTAGTACATGTCAAGGTTATGCATTGGGATTCTGCACATGATATTTGGGACAAAGTTCAAAATATTTACGCAGGGGATGCCAAATTTAAAGAGACCAAGATTCAAACTTGTAGAGGTCAATTTGAACAACTAAAAATGAAGGAAGATGAAGATATTGAAGCATATTTTCTACCAGTTTATTAAATAGTGAATGATACTAAAGGATTGGGAGAAGAAATTAAATAATCAATCATTGTTCAAAAGGTACTAAGGTCTCTTCCAATGACATTTGACCCTAATATTTCATCCCTAGAATAAAGATAAAATATTTCTACATAAGTATGGATGAGTTACATGGACTTCTTATAGATTATGAAATTGGAAAAGAGTAGGATAATCCATCCAGGAAGGAAGTAGATTTGAAGCCATCAAAGAAGACAAAGAAGAATATGAAAAATTCAAATTCATACTACAACTGCAACAATGGTTCAGATGAAGACGAAGAAATAACCAACTTTGTAAGGAAGTTGAAGAGAGTACCTGGAAAGTAGAAAGGTAAGATTCCCTTAATGTTCTTTAGTTGTGGTAAATTTGGTAATTTTTGTTCTAAATTTCCTTGTGCTAATAATATATATATATATATATATATATATATATATATATATATATATATATATATATATATATATATATAG
>ML811291.1:138938-208197 GCA_009831015.1 Picea engelmannii
GGTCATTCCTTTGGCCTCTTGCTCTTGATCTCCCTTTACGGGCTTGCTGCCATCCTTCATCCCCTTCTTTTTCAGTGGAGGGGGGTTTTTTTGGACAATTTCTTTGGAAATGGCCATATTCGTGGCAACCTCTGCACTTGAACATGAGATGTTCGTAGTCCAGCTTTTGGAAGTGCTGCCAGTTTCCGATCTTCAGCTTTATGGCCTCTGGTAGGCCTACCTCCAGATCAACCTCTACACAGATCCTCGCACAAAAATACGGGTCTCTAGGTTCTGCTCGGTCGATGTAGTGGCCAAGACCATTGCCTATTGCCTGAAGCGAATAGGGGTTCCAGTAGTGGATTGGCAGGTTGGGGAGCCTTACCCAGACCGGGACATCCTTGGGGACTTCTGAAGCAGGGTCAAAGTTTGGGGTCCATCTGTTTAGGTAAAGTCCTTGAGTTCCCATGAAGTATGGGCCGTTTCTGAAAATCAGATCTCTATCCTCTTGGGAGATAAATTCGAATATAAAGTATCCTCTCCCGACCGCGTAGCATGTCACACTGTTTGCTATCAGAGGTCTCCAGTTTCGCTGAATCCAGTTGTCGGTGGATCTGGTTGAGGGCCAGAGTCCCATAAACTGACCAATGAGTCCTCGTTCAGAGAGAGACAAGGCAACTTTGATAGGGAGATCTAGAGGGAGGTCGATCTCTGGAATATCGTTCAGCTTCTTGACAAAGCTCGGGGCTTCTACGGCGGTCGTTTTTTTGCTGCATGCTTCTACCAGGCGTCTGAAGGAGGAGGCGGGGGAAGGAGGGGGTGGCGGCTCCCCTCCCTGGGCTTCCATGGCGTCACTCTAAAACCCTTAACGTTACAGTAGGTCAGGGCATGCGTGCGGTCTGTATCCTCGGAGAAAAAGTTTCAAAAAAGTTCGTGGACAGATAGAATGTTACTTTACCCCGTATGATTTAATTCTAATCAATGATTCCATAACTAATGCAGTATCCATATATGTTTATAGTTTTCAATGGAAATTCATTTAATTAGTGCTTAGGATAGCATGACCTTTATCCTTGATTAAGTTTGAGACACGACTGTTTTTATTCTTTGTCAAAATATCACATGTTTATATTGTACGCTTGGATAAGGCAAGTTGCACGATAGGAAAGGATTTTATGGGTTGTAGTTGTGGTAATGTTTTAAATGTCAAGGTTGGTAGGGAGCATGGTTAGGTTGGATCATTTTTATTAATATTAAACATTAAATTATTCATTGAAGATGGTTCACTCCTTTAATGTTTTAAGGGATTGAATTTTAAAACTAGAAGGTAAGGAAGAGTTTAGTCCTTGTTTAATTTTGACCTGGAAGGGTAAAATGTAGTTGAATTATTGATTAAATAAATAGTTTGAATGGAAGGAAAACACATATTTGAAGATGTTACAATTTGAATAATAAGTTGTGATTGGTCGCATGAATTAATCACTTGAGATTTGTGCTAATAATTGGTTTTATGTGCCTATGTTAGTGGGTTAATATATGTTTTATGCTTCAGGATAAATCTTAATGGTGGTTGTTCATAGTGGTTACACCACATAAGATTTCCTTGTAGGAACAATAAATCCTCGTTTAGTTGCGTAAATTTAAATTTGAATGCTCTCACCTTGCGTCTTGTTGACTTGTGGCTTAGGTGTTTGGGTATAGTCCTCATGTATTTTGGCAGATAATTGGGTCTCCTAGTGCGAGGGGGGTTTTCTTGGTTTAAAGGTATATATATGTGATGTTGAGTCATGGTTACTGTCACGCCTATCACCTTGTGACGACATGATTCCTGATGAGGGGATCATTGTGCGCCCTAATTGGTAGATGCAAATGATAACCTGGCCAAAGTCTTGTGATTCCCGATGTGGGTGTATTGTTCGTGGTAATTGAGATTGGCACTTGGTTCTGTAATGACTTAATGTGATTGACCTCCTCACTGTAGAGGTTTCTATTTACTGGTCATCGAAGCCATGGTGATGGGATTGTTGATTTTTTCCTTTGGCTTGTAGGCATTGTCTTGCTTGTGTCGAGCGGGTATTCATTTTTAATTGTCTAACTGATTATCGCATGTTCGTCCAATTGCTTGATGTGTTGTATGTTGGGTCGTTGTTGTCTGTTTCCTGATTTGCGTGTGTTTTGTTCATCGTCAAGTTGTGTTGATTTTTGTTGTCATTATTGCCTTCCTACCTTAAAAAAAAATGTGTTGCGTCACTTGTAGTCATAACGACCGGGGTCGTTACCGAGATAAAAAAATAAAGGAAGAAAAACAAATCACTCAAGGAAGAACTGATCAATCTTAAGGATGATTTTCAAAATCCCAACTCTAAATAATACCAAAATATGATTATGAAGCTAAAGTTCCAAGTATAAGAATCTTGAAGGATTGAAGAAACACTCAAAAAATAGTTGGAAGAAAAGGAGAAAATAAAGGAGATCTTGGAAGTAGAAATAGTCTCACTAAGAAAGGAACTTAATAAGAAAGACATGCAAAAAAACAACACCAAAATATTGGATGAAATCATCCACACTCAAAGGACATACTATGACAGTTCTGGACTATGATACAAACAAACACATACTGAGAAGGGTTTGAGCTCCATGACAACATAAAATGAAGAAGAAAAAAATAGTTATGCATAAGTAATCAGAGGTTCCACCAAGAAGGAAGAATGAAAACTTTCAAAAGAGGACTCTTAGGAAATTGAGAGAATTCAATAAGAAGATTACAAATGAATGACACCATGTAGAAGATCCATAATTTAGAATCAACAACCAGCCATGGAAATAACTCAAGAATAATATTACAGAAGAATAACACCATTAAAAATATATCCTACACTCAAGTACCACAATATTTTTCTTGGTTTATGTTATTCCTCTAATAATTTTTGTCACAAGGCTATAAATTACAAATCTTATGATAAGAACATAAGGAAATATGAAGGCTAATATATAATTAATCCCCTCAGAAAGCCTCATGAAACATATAACACAAGCTATAATAGTTTTGGCTCATTAAAAGTTGAAGTAGAATGTTATAAATGCAAAATATTTGGACACATGGCCTGCAACTAAAGTGCCATGTGTCATTGGGGTATGGATGTTTTGCAGACCCCTTATGCCTATTAGAGCATGACACATGTCACCCGTGGCCCTTGCTATGTGTCAACCTCTGGTATGTGCCTGCCTTACCAAAGTGGTTGGTGATGTGACCGAGACTTCGGAGGTCCAGGACTTTAGGACTCCGAAGGCTTGGAGCATGTTGTCGAGGATAAGTTGGAAGGGTCGAAGCTATGTGGTATTGTTTCAGAATTTCGGGAGATAGGAGCTACGAAAGAGTTAGGGTGTAGTGTTGTAGAGAGACCAAAGGGACCAAAGGTCGGAGCCATGTGGCAAGCTTGTGATAATTTGGGAGTTCAGGGTCCGGGAGGTTTTGTGGGTAGATAGAAATGGGTGCTCAGTGCCGAAGCCCCGAACATTGATTTATCCTTTAGCACATGTGTTGACGTGGAGGGAGACCCACCATTCATTTATTTGTGGATGGAATCCCGCCATAGGTTTAGGAGTGTTGGAAGCTCCGAGATTTAGGAGAACTCGAGATGATACATAAGAGTCGTATCCATGTAGGATCCACGTGGCCCTTGACCAACAAGTTCCCAAATAACTATGGAAGGGAATTTCTTCCAATTCCGAGCTCAGTTTTGAGTGTGAGGACAATGGTTGAAAATATCTCATTGAGTAGAACGTGATGGAGATCCCAGAAAGAGGATGTGACATGGTTTAGGAAAATGAAATTATGATGCCTCACCCCTTAAAATATTATTTAGGGGTTGGGTGTATTACAAATTGGTATTAGAGCATGGAAAAAACACTTGGAGTTCTTGGGCTCATGCACGAGTCATATAAAAATATTATTAGAGGACATTAACAGGCAACACCCTATTTTAGCCATTCCTAAGAGGCTTAGTAAACCTCTACTAAAGCGAGAAATGAAACCTTATACTCTTGATAGATGCTTTGGAAATATGCACTGTATGTTGCTAATGTTTCCAAATAAAGAAGTTGACTTCACTATGAAATTGTATGTGTTGTTGTACAAACATAAGATTTGGTTACCAAGGCTAAGATGAGCTTGTTGAGATTATTACTGCCAAACAAAAATCATCTGCATAAGTTCCTCGAGTAGAAGGATGCAGATTTAAATATCAATTGGGATATTACCCAACAACATTGAATCATGCTAGTATGTGGCAGAGGAAGCCTACCATTTCTACTCGGAAATGATGGCCAATCCTATAGGAATGGGATTATGTTGATGAGCACTAATAGAAAAACTTGAATGTGAATGGATTGAAAGGATCCGTAGCAGTAATAATTACTATTTTAATAAAGGATTAAACCCGGTATATGTGTATGAACCCTCACGATCAGAGGATTATTGGAAATGGTAAGGTCAATTTACTGACTAAAAAATAAAATTTGTTGCTGGAATAATCCAGTAAGAAAGTAAAGAGGAACCATATAGATTGAGAGCAACCTTCATGAAGGCAGAAGTGAATCGAGAAGAGAAAGTTTAAAATCTCATGGTTATGCTAATGGAGTGTATATCCATGTCAACTCAAGGGCATTTCCATGCATAATAATGCATATGGAAAAATATCGAACATTAAAATTAGGCATGTTATAACCTGTGGTGGGTTGTAAGGTGTGGTCTACTAATGGAACTATTAGATGAGGATGACCTTATGACAACATAAATTAACAACAAGAATGAAATTTCATAATGTTGCAACCTATTTCCTTAATACGACATGACTGTAAGTATTTATGAGAGACCGATGTAAGGTCTGATCAAGGAAGATTCAAACACCTTTGAATGACCAGTGGATCATATTGACATATAGAAGTGGATGGTAGCCATATGGATATGGCTTGGTATACTTAGATAGCTATAAGGGGGAGTTTAGGAAGATATTCCCTTGTAAATATCGGTTGACCAAGAGTGAATTGAGGCATGAAGAAGAGACCATAAGTGGTTATTTTACTTTCCTGAGTTGCACAATAACTACCCATCTGAATTCTGAATTATGGAAGGTTTTTACAGTAGAAAGGAAAAAGGTGACCCTTGTTTGTTATTTCCATGTAGAAGGGGCAACATCAGTACGAATTATGACTGTGAGACTAGTCATATGAGTGACTTTAATTTGTCACTAAAGAACAATAATATTAAAACTAAAATATCAATATAAAAAGGGTGCAAGAGATGCACCAACATATATGTGTATACATGCTTAAAAGAATGATATCAATGCAATCCGTCAATTGAGAGGGAAGCTCAATGTTGAGTGTCTCTATGAGGCTTGTCATAAGGATGGAAGAAATATCCTTGGGAGGAGGATCTAGAAGTCTGATATGTCTATGTGCATGTATGGAAGGGAAAGGGTGCAATCAATGGGCTTGCATGATGAATGTTGGGCTATGTTTGTATATGATTGAGGACATGGGGTTAATGCATTGTGAGGCTTCTTGACATAAAGACTGATATTAATACCAATTAGGTATGAATGATATTAAAGGTGCAAGTGATGCACATGTATGATGTATGCATATATGCATACAAAAGGCACAATATGAATATCGTGATGAGTGGAATGTGAGGCAAGAATTTCACTTGCCAAAGTTTAATGAATACCACAAATACATGGTTGACTCCATTCTGAAGAGCCGTGAAAGTTCTATTTTGAATGATAGCTTTAGGGGAATGTGTTCCATTCTCTCATGAAAGACCAATATAAATAGATGAAAGAGTAATGGAGCAAGGATGCTCTGTTGCCATGACAAAAGGGAACAAGATTAATCCTTTGAGGGATGTATGAGAAAATTTGTGACCAATCATAAGTTAAATGATTTATTATTGTGCATGTGGTTAACTGCATCATGGATGTAAGTTAGAAAAACAAGGAATAGGCGTGGATAAATAATTTGGATGAATAACAAAGATAAGTGTTTATAATCCTTATGGAATATTTGATAAACAACTGAACTAACTCAAGGTTGAGGCTATCACATATAGTGAAGGATATGAAATAAGGAAGTTGGATGCTGAAGGAGTCCCCTATGAAGAAATTTTGTAAGGAATCTGTCAGGAGAACAAAGTCACAACCTTAATGATTGATGGAAATTGAGTAATGACCTGCAATCCTATGTGTGTGTGTGTGTGTGTGTGTGTGTGTGTGTGTGTGTGTGTGTGTAAGAATTCTGGATTTCCTTTTTCAACAAAATGTATGAGCAGAATACTAACAAATGAATGTTGACCATTTTGATAACTAAATGGTAATGTGTAGAATGCACATGTTCATATTTCATTGTGAGCAAAATTTACTAGTAAAGCATGTTGATGTATCCAAAAAGGTTAGGGTGAGGCCTAACCAAGGTAGCTCAAGGAAAAGAGAAGAAAGACCCCAACTGGGAGTAATTGCAAAAGAAAAGAAAAGGAACAAGGAGGGACACTTATCCCACCCTAAGAACTCTAAATTGCTTACATAATTGTAGGTCTTATATGAGCAGCTGTGAGAACAAGTACAACTGGAAAAGGGAGAATGAATAAATGAGTATGTTGAATTGAATAGGCTTGGTTAAATCCATGTTAAGAAAAGGAATTGAGGCCTTAGAAATAACTCAGTTGGGTTGAAAATCCCAAGTGGTGCAGAAGAAGTTGGAAAAATGGAAGAATCCCTTAACTCCTTTCTTGTTGTCTAATGTGTTCTCTGGGATAAGAGAAAATTGGAAAGATGATGTGTGAAAATGTTTTATTGACTAGAAAGCTATGATACTTGTGTTTTTATTTTACATAACGACTAACATATTTATGATGTATATCATGTGTAGAATGGAATTGGAGCTGTTGAGAAAGACAGTTGCCAATTATGAACAACCTCAAGCAAAGGATAACTATGAGAATGTTTTTGTTAAAATATTGTTGAAGGGACTTTAAAAGTCCCCCCAAAGAACCATTGGCGAGGTAATATCAGAGATGGTGCTAGCAGCCATAGCAGGTATAAGAATGTTCATACCTATGTTGCATGAGGTATGAAGGGATTTGGTAAGAATCCCTTCTGAAAATATTTCATTATCTTAATGATATGAACACAATTTTGAAGTGGTTGTTGTATGCCATTGATACCCAAGTAGGGTATTATTTAGTAAAAGAACCCTAAAATAAGAGAGAGGAAGTCCATGCCAGCCAAAGATGAGTTATAATCCTTGCAATAGAATGCAAGAGTAAAGGGTACCATGGGTACAATGACCAATCTAGGGAGATGGGGAAAAAAGGTGCTCATAGTTAGCACATTGCATCAAATACATTGAGGAAATGTGTGATTGCATAAGAGGGTAGGTAATGGACTGCCCATTAAGGAAGGAGGACTTTCCAATACTCTACCTGAATGGTAGAGATGTTCAAGAAAAAAGAGAAAATAGAGTGGCCATGAGTATTGTCACCCTGGTTACTACTGAAGGAAGAATGCTTGGGTGCACTCAAGATAAACTTTTGGTTTCATATGTGTTGATTTGGTATCATGGTCATCCTGTAGCCAAAAGCATAGTCTTGCTGCAACAATGAATGAAAATGAATAAGCCATATGGTGAAGAACTTGGATAAGCTCCAACACACCATGGCAAAGTACTTGACATAATGTGTGGCCAAATTGAAATCAACACAAGGGTGCATGGTATGTGAGTGTGGCCATGGATATTGGCACCTTGGACTAAGTTCACTTAATGTTGAATTGCATTTTGAAAAGTTTGGTATGTTGAAATGATGCATATGTAAGTAACGATGTTTCCTTTCATGTTTACATAGAGATGTGATGCAATTTTTAGAATACATAAGTTAAGAAATCTTTGCGATGTCGTTCTAAATGTGTTGTGAGAATATATACACACACACACACACACACACACATGAGAAACTAATAGTTTGTTTGGCTGTATAAAGAAGGAATTGCAGGAAGAAAAGGGTATTGGGTATGGTCGTGATGAAAGCCCATAATGAAGACCAATTTCCTATTGAGCCAAACTGCTATTGGAAGATAATTCCCATGCTCGTGAATCTATTTCCTATGTGGAACATATCTGAAATTTCATATGGAATTTGGAAAATCTGTGGGTGATAGATTTGTAAAAAAAAATTCCGAATTTGAAATTGATGATGATATCTCATAATTTTTGTGTACATGTAATACAAGTAAGACACAATATCTGTCTAGGGAGGAAAGATGAAGGCAACCAAGTTGGAAAGCATGAAAGAGGTTATTGTTGAGACATGAGAACTTGTGGTAAGCCATGATCTCCCTAGAACACGTTGTGTTGTGGTAACACAAGCCAGAGGGACATCTCGACAAAGAAAGTCAGAGGGACGCCCCGACTGTAAGGCTCAATGGAGTCCCTGGGATTCTTCTTGTGTGAGAAAGTATTGGTAAGGAAAGATGGATCACTTGAGGAACTATATAGCAGATAAGGGGATGTCTGAGCCTGGGCCTAGAGGGTGAGTGACTGCAAGGAGGAAGGGACTTTTACAATTCTCCTACACTATTGATTGGGATCATGCACACAATGGGTATGTCCAAGAAAAAAAGTAATCCAATAAAACAATACAACCATGTGGATACAAATCCATTTACTGCACATATGAGTATTATGATAAGTAATGAAATTTTCTTGAATTTTATGCAAAAAAAGATGTTTTTGCATGAAAAATGTGATTAATGTGCTTGATGTCCAAGAACTAGTGAAGACAGGTGAAAAAGGCCAAGAGTCTGAAAAGGACCTGACCAAGAAAGAGGGTCAATAATTTTGAATCTACTGAATGAGAAAGGCACGACATGTGTTACTGAGAAAGAACATCGAGGACGATGTTCATTTTTAAGGGGGGGGGGGATTGCAATACCCATGTTTCCCCCAACTTGTAATTAATCATTAATTAAGATTACCATGCTATGGCATGCGAACAATGTAAATGTATTTTGTTTAGATTTCCAATGAGTGACTGTGGGGGTGAAGCCTTGAAGTAATGGCCATGATATCATTAGAGGAAATAATGGGAAAACTATAAGAGAGGGTTCATTATGTCAAATGACCCCAAATTTCCCCTTGTTGGGAATAAAAAACCCCCCCTCTAGATTCCAAGGAGAGGAATCAGTTAATGAATGAAGGAATGGTGGTTGAATAATAAACCACCCCCATGAATGGAAGCATGGTTTGGTTGAGGAGACAGGAGGTTGTTAGCCCGAAATACCATAGAGTCCTGTAGACCTAGGCTGACCCGAGTTTCCTTCTAACAGAAGGAACCAGATAGGTCAAGAACCATCCTAGGAAAGGCATGAAGGAGGAAATACATGAACAAACAATGGAGGGAGAGGTGTGTGAGGCTCTGTAGAGAGCAGGAGAGAAACCAGAAAAGAGCGCATGCACAGAGGGAAACGTGCGACCCAGATATGTAGAAGAAAAGATAAAGGCCACGAGTTTAATGATGAGGAAGCATTTGATAAACCTCATAGGTTTGTTGTGAAAAAGAGATGATCTATGATAAACGGCATAAATTTCCCTCGTGATATCATGGCTTGGCATGGGGGTGGCCAGAGTGATAAGAGTGAATTCCTCTCAGACTATGGATGGGTGGAAAGGCGAACACCCATAGTCAACTGGTTGTGTGTAGATTGTAATAGATAAGTACTTCTTATTCCCTGTGCACTTAAATTGGAATGAATGATTTGAATGTTTGTGTCTGTGACTAATATTTGTTGTGTTTGATTCATAAGGAAAATGCTTAATGTTATTTTGTAAATTGTTTCCTTCGAATTGTTTTAAGATGATCAGTGTGACCTCTGGGCCGGTTGGGAAATCCTTAAGGTATTCTTCCCAGGGATTAACTTCATAGTACTAGAGTCAGGGAAAACTCTACTGGACTGCTACAATTCTGTTGACCCTTCAAAGTGCCTTTCCCCATGTTAGAACCTAAGTTCTATGAGTGTAGGGTGCTTCCTTCAAACCAATATCCTAATAGACCACATGCTTGTTCCCACGACGTTAACCAAATTTCGGCTACGAGTTGAGATTATCGCCCGTGACTCATTAGAGGGCCCATATGACCAAGGCATAGGAACCATGGGTTAAGTTCGGAGGGATCTAAATGTTTGGGACTTTGGGAGTTCAGAGCCCCGGGGAAATAAGTATTGCAAATAAAAAAATGTGCAGAAGATGAACTATCAAGTCAGTGGCTTGATGGTGGACTGACAGGTGGCGTTCATTTACTCGTTACCATGGGACTCGTCCCCCCATTAAAATATGATCCACTTACCACTCATGAAGTGATGCAAGCCGTAGATCTAAGGACACTCAGGAATTTTCCTAACCATTAGATCTACATTGAGGTCAATATAGCATTGACCACTCCAAGAGAAAAAAGGTGTTGCACCTCCAAAACTCCCGAAGGATGAATTTATGAAGTGACGTGGACCATGGATCCTCGGATCCCTTGGGATCCTTCTCAACTGTCAATCTAGGGACTCCGTTGAGAACCCTTCTTAACATATCAACCAACCATGAAACATCGTGGAGTGACACATGGCCTCCCCTCTTGTCCCCTTTCAAATGTATTCTGTTGGACCAGAGTCATTGGATGAGAGGCTAGGTGGCATGAGATCCTATGGTCCAGATACTTGGCACTTCAGAGGAATTTGGCCGAGAGTCTTCAAAGTGTGAAGACTCTTGAAATCATGAACGACGAATTAAATCTCAATTTTTGACAGGTAGAGGTCACGTGGTGCCATACCATATAGTCCAGAGACTTAACACTCTGGTGGATTCGAGATGTGGTGAGTTGATAAGTTCTGAAGCTAGGATTTGTGAATCAATGAGACTCGTGGATCTATGGATCTACGTGGATAGATCTCGACGATGATATTTGAAGGACTTTATAAGACTGTTTTTCTAGGGTCGATGTGGCTCACCGACGTCATCTAGGGTGACATGGACCCGCAACTAAGGTGCCACGTGTCACCGAGATATGGATGTTTTGCAGACCCCTTATTCCTATTAGAGCATGACACATGTCACCCCCTGATGAGGACACGTGTCACCTGTGGCCCTTACTATGTGTCAGCCTCTAGTATTTTCCTGCCTGACCAAAGTGGTTGGTGATGTGACCGAGACTTTGGGTGTCTGGAGGTTTGGAGTGTGGCGTCGAGGATAAGTTGGAAGGGTCAGAGCTATGTGGAATTATTTCAGAAGCTCGTGAGATAGGAGCTTCGTAAGAGTTAGGGTGTAGTGTTGTAGAGAGACCGACGGGCCTGAAGGCCAGAGCCGTAGGGAAATCTTGCGAGAATTCATGAGCTTGATGTCCGAGAGGTTTCGTGCGTAGACCGAAAGGGGCGATCAGTTTCGAAGCACCAAAGGCTGATTTATCCTTAAGCACATGCGTTGACGTGGAGAGATATCCGCCATTGGTTTATTGGTGGATGGAATCCCGCCATAGGTTTAGGAGTGTTGGAAGCTCCGAGATTAGGAGAAACCAGGAGGATAGGTAAGATTCAGATCTACATAGGAGCCACGTATCCCTTGACCAACAAGTTCCTAAAGAACCGTGGAAGGGAATTTCTGCCAATTCTGAGTTGAGTTTTGAGCATGAGGATAGTGGTTGAAAAGATCTAAATGAGTAGAACATGATGGAGATCTCGAAAAGAGGATGTGACATGGTTTAGGAAAATGAAATTATGATGCCCCACCCCTTAAAAGAGTATTTAGGGGTCGGGTGTGTTATACCCACGGTTTATGACTACTATACCTCACTGTTGACTAACATGAAGATTCGACTGATGGATTGCAAACGGGGGAGAAAGAGAAACTTTGGGTTTGCATCCATATTGTGTATTTTTTTCTTTGAGTGGGTTCCAGGTTTAATCCCTAGAGTGGATATCATTCCACATGGACCTCGTGATCCAACCATGTCATGATGGACTGACATGATGAGGCGGTTAGGAGGTGGTAGGGTGCCAATGCCCTACAACGATGAGTTATTTTTTTTGTGGCGTCGACACGCGATAGCCATTGACGACTACCCCTATGCTAAGATTGAATATAGAGGGGATCCAAATATGTCTCTTCCACTAGGATCTACCTACAATGATATAGGTATGATTTTTTTTTTAATATTTCAATTTTTTGTATTTTTCAAAAAGAATAAAAATAAAAAACAAAACAAAATTGTATGGTATTAAGTATTAACAACTAGCTTTTCATGTAGATGTAGGTCCGTGACGACCAGATGGATTCCCCCGACATCAATGGAGGAACCAGGGAAATGAGCACGTGGGAGGAGATGCGAATAGAGTGCTACAAAATGTGCAAGTGAATTTGTCTCGTTTGATGTACATGATTCTTATGGTTCAGGTGGGGGATTTGCGAGAGGCTATGCAGTAGTAGGTGGTGAGTGTGCCTCGTGCATGGGTGCAACTCTTCTCGTGTCTCACAAACTTTGTAATTGCTATCATGATACGCATACGATGCCACATGCGTAGATTCCATGGTCATATATATACCTGTGATATATGTATTTTGAGGGTGTGAGCCCCATTTTGTACTATGACACCATATTTTTTGAAAAGATGAAATATAAAAACATTGGTCCTTGTCTTTACTTATATATGTTACAATGTGTACATTGATTAATGTGTTTAATTTACTTTAGTTATGTGACAAATGAAAATCTAAAACATAATTATCATATGCATCAAATACATAATTAGAACTTCTAGGTATGTGATTATAAGTAATAAAATAAAAGTATCATTACAAAAGTCGTACCTGTAGGAATTGTCGAAGTAGAGTAGGGTTTCACACATGGTAAATTCCGTTTAACTGACATACGATTAATTGGGAGTCCAGACAAACCTCTAAATACCGAACACCATGTGAAATGGTGTCGCATAATAGTTCTATAATGACACTATATCCAACCACATTATTCGTTGATGGCTCCAGAAAAAACGCCATCTGAAGACACCAGTTGGCCCTCAGGTGAGTAAATGACCCATGCAGCAAAAACCATGTTTTGTTTATGATGACTGGCACCTTCTATGAATCCTAAGATCAATGAAGACTCTGTTGACATCTCCCAACCAAGGGAAAACCTAATAAGAAAGCTGGTGACACAAAGGAAAATATATATATACACTAAGATACACTAGAATACAAAGATTCATGCCTAAGATTGAGGGCTCAAGCGTAATATATTTTCAGGTAGAGCCCATTTCTAGGCTCAACGAGCATATTCCCTTCATAATCCTCTAATTTGTAGGCTCATTTTTCTAAAACACGTCGCACGATATAAGGACCATGCTACATGGGGTTGAACTTGCCTACCCCCAATGGTTCTTTGGCTTGGTCATACAAGATTACCAAGTCACCCTTAGTGTACTGCCGAGGATAGAGAAACCTATCATATTGAACCTTAACATTTCGTTCATTAGCTTTGATATCCATAGAGGCATATCGACACTACTCATATAGGCGCTCTAGGTGTACGAGGTGTTCTTCGAGATCATAAGTGTCAGGTTGGAGCTCAATTTCCAGTTTAAGGGAAGAGATTTCACATTCAATCAAAAGGATCGACTCCACACCGTGTACTAACTGAAAAGGATAAAATCTATGGAGGTATTAACCGAGGTTCAATATTACCAAAGCGTCGGGTAAAGCATTAGATGCCAATCAGATTTACTCTCACTGAAAGTTTTTAGCAAGATGGTCTTGAGAGATTTGTTCACAACCTCTACGTGTCCATTTTCCTGGTGATGATAAGGGGAATAATGACCACGATTAGAGCCCAGTTTTGATGCTAACTCCTTCATCATTTCATTCTAAAATTGACTGCCATGATTAGTGACAATCTCCTTTGGGATTCCAAACCGAGCTATAATTTGGTTGAATACAAAGAATGCGACAGTCTTACCATCAGATTTAATTGTAGGCATGGTCTCTTCCCATTTAGTGAAGTAATCCATAGCCACAATAATATGTTGATGCCCCCCAACTGAAGTTGGGTTACAATCCATAAAATCCACCCCCACTTGGTGAACATAATGACGATGATGACTGGGTGAAGAGGTTTTGTATGCGAGCACATTGTCTGAGTGAACACCTGGCAAGGGTGACACTTCTTGACCGCTTCAACACAATCTTTAAAAATTGACGGCCAAAAATAACCAACTCACAATATTTTTTGGGTTGTCACAAGCCTAGATAGATGACCACCACAAGCCCCACTATGATAGTCATTAAGAACAGACTCAAATTCCTCATGATTCAAGCAATGACACAAGATATTATCCACTACTTGATGAAACAAAGTGTCGCCGATGATAAGGTATTTTTTATCTTGATGTCATATGCGTCATCGATCGTCTCTCGATAGATGATGGGGTAACTTCAAGCTTTGAAGATAAATCAGAATGTCTCCATACCATGGGTCCGAAGACGAGATAAGGAAAATATGGTCATATGCAACTGAATTGTTATGAATGAAGTCCTCATTTAGTTGAGGGAAGTTTGATATCAACTCAGCAAAAAACTAGCAATTTCTTAGACTTCGCCAAAGAAAAATCAAGGTCAAATTCTTGCAACATAACAATCCACTTATTGTATTCCCCCCCTATGATATGCCTAGTAAGGATGTATTGAAATGAATGATATCAACAACTATGATATTTTTTCAAAGAAATATATAATTTCATAATCTTTGAACCGCATGTACAACAACCAAGGTTAGTTTCTCAACGTGAGAGTATTTAAGTAAATGATTGACTAAGTTTCAACTAAGGTAGTATACAATTTTCTCATTGAGCTCATCGTCCTCATGAACCAGAACCATACCAATTATCCCTTTGGACGTCGTGATATAAAGAGAGTAATATCTACTATAGTCCAGAGGCTTCAACAGAGGTGTTGATATCAAGGATTTCTTAAGAGCATCAAAGGATTCTTGGGCTCACTCATCCCATATAAATGGAGTATACTTCTTTAAAATATGCATGAAACCCTTAGTTATATTGGCATAGTTCACTATGAATCGATGCAAGAAGTTATCCTTCCCTTGTAAACCCTGAAGTTGACAAATGTTGCGTGGGGGAGGCAATCAAACTATTTCCTCAACCTTCATAGGATACACCATCATCCCATGCTCAAAGACTACGAATCCTAAAATACATCCAGACCTAATGTAGAATATGTATTTGTGAGGGTTTAAACAAATGTGATAATAACTACATCTCTCAAATACTAGTCGAAGGTGAGTAGAGTGTTCTACTCTCTTGCGAGAGTGAGTAGCGAGATCATCGAGGCAAGCTTCAAAAATATGCTTGAGATCGTGAAAAGAAAAGGTCATGGCTCGTTGGAAAGTTGCTCCAACATTTTTAAGGCTGGACGAAATTTTGCGGTATGTAAAAGTACCCCAAGGAAAAATAAATGTCATCTTATGTTGATCCTTGGGTTTGATCTGAATTTGATTATATCCTGAAAGTACATCCATAAAAGAAAAAACCTCGCTTCTCGCACGCTCATCGAGAATCTAATCAATGAAAGGAGTCGAGAAGTTGTCTTTAGGACAAGCCTTGTCCAGGTATCGAAAATCCATACACACATGGATGGTTCGTTGTTTCTTATTCATGGGAACGGGGTTGGATACACCTTCAGTCAAGGGAACCAGGTAGATGAAACCATCATTAATTAGCTTCTCTACCTCTTCCTTAATAGCAGGGGCCTTCCTACGATTAACAACTCTAAGATGTTGTCGAACAATTCTAGCATCCAGATAAGTCTTAATCTCATGTTCGACAATGCAAGGTTTGATTCCCCTCATCTCTTCATACGACCAAGTGAATATGTCACAAAATTATTTGAATATATCAATGTAGATCTAAATTTCTTCAGGAGAACAATCCACACTGATATATACGTTTCAATTTTTCCAGGAATTTGAGAGATGTCGATCGTGACGGTAGGAGAAATATTTTCCATGTTTCCTTTGGCATAAATGCCATGTATATCTAATGGAACCATGCGGTGACTAACCATATCACTCAAGGTAGATATAAATTCATCATTTTCAATCCTAACAAGTTCTGGGAGGAAGTAAGAGTGATGATGCATATCGTCCCATGGCTTATTGGGACCATTCATGGCCTCTAATATGGATTAATATGAAGGTAAAGTGTCGTCGAGGAAATCATGCGAACAAGAATACTGGGTGGCCCATATGGGCTATAGAACATGATCCTCCTCGTCTATCTGTGAGGAGACATGATCCGGGTCAGTAGTAGTGTTAAGAACAACCTGATATGCAACCCCGGGCCATTATAGATATGACAAAGATTCTCCATTTGGGGCATGTGGATAGTGCACAGGTTGACAGAGGCAGATTGAGGGATGACATGATCTACTATAGATATGGCCCATATTTAGTATTTGAGTCCACATTTAGGGAGATGGTCACGAGGGTGACATATGATACATCCTGGGAAAGGAATTCCTAGAATTTGTATGAGGTTGAGGCACCACAGGAGACATGGCTATTTTTCAGTGGGGTGTCTAAACTCCAGGCTTTTCCTGCATACATTGTCAGGAGTGAGGATGGCATATTTCTTTGTGCGGGTTGGCAACAACAAGACAAATTAGTTGACACATGGTTGATTCCTAGTATCTAGTTTTCATCAATTGGTGGCATACAAGGTTCAATATATTGGCTCAACTGGATTCTGATAGTTATCAGTATGACACAATAGTAGTTAGTGGGAACTTGAAGTGGTGGACTTCCAAATTGGCTATGGGATCCAAAGATTCATTTGGTTGGTAGTTTGCTTCACTTCTTGATGGGATGGGTTGCACCAACGAGCGGTCTACTTCATTCTTGGATTTTCATGAGAGGGATTTCTAGGATTCATTCTATATGGTGAGACAAGTTCTCTCTTTTGTTACCCAAGATCAAGTATGGCGGTGAATTTGTAGACTTTGGTTTTGCAGGGACACCTTTACAGATTCTTATTCTTGTTAACGGGCATAGTCTTTACAATTATTTTATCATGGGGTTCCAGGAGTGGGGAATCCAGTATGTGTACATTGGGCAGACAATCATGGCCAGAGTGGTGAAACGTCATCATGATGATCCCTTTCAGAGATTAGCGTGGGACCCTGGGATTACAGGGCTGGGCATTTCATTGACCAATAGAGGTGAGTGGATCCTTACAGGGGGAAATCATTCAGATTTTCCATTGAGCTTCAGTTTTGAGGATAGCGTTTCACTTTTTAGTGATTCTTTGAGGTCTTGTAGCTCCTCACTTTGGAAAAAATATGTTCATCCGAAGGAGTCCATGTCTAGCTTGGAGTGTTCATGGAGGTCAAGATCATTTTCTATGGAGACCAAGTGTTATTTTCATGAGTTCTCTCATGATATATATATAAGATTGGCTCCCTAGTAGAGCAACTCGTTGAGGGGTTCACCGAGTTTTTCCGGTACCATGTTTCTCTACCCATCCGTAACATTCAGAAGGAGACTTTTTATGTATGTACCTCGCCGAACAGTTGGTTGAGAGAAGGATGCTTCACATCTTCTAGGTTGGTTTGGGACCTAGGTATCATGTTTAATTTTAGTTGGGTTCAGTTGGCATAGTGTCAGGGTTTAGTGGGATTTCTTGAGGAAAAACAATATTTGGGAAGGGAGGACTGTAATGTCCCCATTCTTAAATTCCCTTATTATGCGGTTAGAGTCACTTTAGGAGGCTTGGGTCGTCCAAGTCATAGGGGTGAGACTATGTAATCAATGAGCTTGGAGGGTTTGGATGAGTTTTATGGGGCCCAACTTAGTTTATTTACCAATATTCATCATCATGATCATTTCCACATAGCTTTTTCTTGGTTCCGTTGCATTCCAACGATTTTCGTAAAACAGGGTTATTAATGGGAATATTTTAATTAATTACACTAAAGGTACTATTTGGAGCTTGTTTCTTGGAGAAATACCTTAGTGTAATAGATCGTTGGAACTAAGGAGAAAATATCTACAAGATGGGATGATAAAAAGTGACTTTCAGTGGTCGAAGAAATCATAAAGGAGAATTAATCACTTTTTGGAGTAAAAAGGTTTATTAAATTAATAAAGTGATTTTATGATAAAATATTAAAGATGAATTAAAAGTCACTTGAAGGGAAAAAGGTGAAAAGGGGTATAAAAGAGAGATAGGGGCTCATATTCTCTCATTATGCATATTGTGAATAGAAACTTAGAACCAAAGAGGAGTCAGGGTGATTTCCTTCTTTGTTTTGTTGAGTTCTAGACAAAACCATAGCCATTGAAAGAGTTAGGTGTTGAAAGAAACAACCTAGTCCATCGAGAGGACCACACATGTTCTTCATCGAGCTAGAGGATCAAATTATATTAGCAGGGAAGTCTAGCATCAACTAGGGCACATGTTTTCTAGTTACAATAGTTTCAACGTGAGGTTTTGGGGAAAGTTTTGCAACAGTCAGTGAAAGACAGAGTCCTTCCAACCCATTTGAGGAGGAGTCAGGGTGCACCAGTAGAGACAATTATCATCAGATTTCAACATGTAAACATCCCAGATCGTGTTAGTTTGTCAGTTTGCAGTGCCTGGAGGTATGGGTTTCCATATGGGGTTCCGACTGAGCAACAATGAGTCAGTGTTTCATCTCAGAGGCTGAGAGAGTGTGCTAGGGAGAAGGGAGACCCATCTGAGACAAATCTCAGCCATATTTGACAAGTATATCCATCAGGGCGCATTTCTCAGGTTGCAACAATAGTTTTCTGGCTTATTTGTAGCTGCATGTAGTGTATTCATCATTGCATGTTATAAACATTTAGTGCATTCCTTAGATCCATTTATCTGGAGTTATCATTGGTATTTCTCAATGTTTTATTTTGTATTATAGTTAAGATTTTTATTGTTCAAATCTAACTTACGATATCTAGCTTGAGTTTTCCGCATATTGATTGTATTACTGTTATTTTGCTAAATAAGAACTGTTGTGTTGGTTATGGTTCCAAATTTATTTTCGTGCATGATATAAAACAAGAAAACACATAAAAACACATCCATAAACCTTGAAATGCAGTCAGAAACCCTTTATAACTCTGCTAGAAACCCCAACATATCATATCCGCAACATAGATCTTAGAGATAATAGTTAATATTCTCATCAAAGTATTCAAGGATATTACACCCTTAGGGAGGATCCCAACATTCCACCCCCTTAGAATAGTGATTTCCCTCAATTCTTGTTATGAAGAGGTACAACCCTAAACTAGGGTCCCATGGATGCGTGTTGACCGTAATGATGAATTAAGCTAGAGAACCAAGGTCCATTGTGCAAGTGCTAGCCACCATGTTGAAGTAATCCAATAAGCTCCACCTTAAACATGTGTCCCATGTCCAAGTGATCATGTTGACTCCTCTTTAAAGATACCTGAACTCAATTGATGGTTGAACATGGTGCTCCAAATGCCTACCCTGTCATGTCGATCCAAATACATAGAGCCATCCATATCCGAAAATTCGTCCACATAACACACTACTACTAGAGAACATACAAGCTAAAAATTAGTAGTCATAACAAGTTCTTAACTTCCCTCCATGATGTTCTCTCCATAAGGTGGAGTGGAGTCATCAAATAAAAGATGAAAGTATTTTTCATCCTAGAAATGACAACTATCCATGTACCAATCATCCCAATCATTCTCTAAATCATACCCGTCATATATTTCTTGGTTATACTCTTCATTGATGAAATTGTATGTGGTCTCAATAATACAAGTCTCCTTAGATTTAGAAATTATTGTTTTCACCTCTTGGAATACCATAGACAGATCCTGGAGAACGTTTTTCACCAACATTCATTTCTCACATGGCATGTTCCACCACATTTCCATTCTTCACATCCCTGAGGTTTTGAGAGAGAAAATTTGCAATGAATGTACTGTACTTGATATTGTGGTCTCAATAATATAGGTCTCAGATTATCAATTATTGCTTTCACCTCTTGGTATACCATAGACAGATCCTGGAGAATTTTTTTCACAAACATTCATTTCTCCCATGGCATGTTCCACCATATTGTCATTCTTCACGTCTGTGAGGGTTTGAGAGAGAAAATTTGCAACATTTGTAGTGCACTTGATATTGATTGGAAGCATAATATATAATATGTCAAATCAAATCCCAAAAAATCCTCTTTCCAATAGTGATGGTTTAGCGAAAAATTGAGCAACTTGTCAAAAAATATCTTCTATGTAGTCCACGCAGCCATCATGGGAAAACCCTAAAATAACTAATTTTTAATCAACGATATCTTCACTTCCCAGACTCTGATTCAGACAATTTTCTTTTGAAATCGGTTGTTTTTTCAAGAGGAAATCAGATATATAGTTTGTTTCATAAAATTCTACACAAAAATCTACAAAAAAAATGTTATGAGTGCTGCAACCCTCTGTTTTTTTGTGAAAAACTTGCAAAATAGGAAAACAAATATTCTTTTGGCTCAAGAAAGAGTTTTGATACAATTTTTTATGTACCTTCGATATGAAAATATATCATATAATGGATATCCAATAATAATATAGAAATTATCCACTCTTTATTAATATCAAAACCCTAAAGGTAGAGAAACACCTTACAATTGATCATTTTATGGAAGGAATCAACTCATGTTCACTTGCCTCTTTGAGGAGGGAACCTACTAATGAGTTAATCTCCAAATACAATACTCTTCCACACATAATTCATGAAGAAGAATCCATGCTTATTTATAGCTAACAAGAAAACCCTAATCATGACAACATCCTAATTACCTAGTGGACCTTCTTTAATGAGGTCCCATTATATTTATTTAATACCAACCGCTATAATTGACCTTATCTAAAAATAACAAGCATAAATCTACCTTACATTGAATAGTCTCCACTATTATTTATCTACCATGAATTTTTTAACCTTATTACACTTTTAAGAAAGATCCCAACATAATCTTTAAATACAATTTCAACAAATTTTGTAAAATATAACCTAAACAATAATAAAAATAAAATAAACAATGATATGAATGATTTATAACTCTTCATACATTAACTCACCTCAATCCCCTAAGTTCATGAGCCCTCCGAGAAATGAAACATGCCACTCAATATTATGGAACAAGTGGAAAGCAATGAGAATAGGAAGAAGTTGTATGCCTCAAATTGTGAAGCAAGGAAAAAGCCCATGTGACTTGGTATGCACCAATTTAACGTTGTCCTAGAACTCAACTCCTTGACATTTTACTTCTAGCATGAGAGGTGGGACTATTTCAGACCCTCATTAGCTGAGATTGAGGTTCATCTTCTGTGGTTTTCTTAGTTGGCGTCATCTTCTATGGTTTTCTTAGTTGGTGTCATCTTCTATGGCTATTCCTTTTGGAGGGAATTGAAATTGTTACTCAGGCTTTCCCTGGTTGCATGTATGAATGGGTTTGTGGAGGTCATTTTGAGAAGGTAAGGATTCGATCTCTCTGGTTATCATTTTCATGGTTTAGAAAGAGAGAGGTCTTTACCAAGACACTTTGTGGCTTGCATGTTTGGATATGGTCTTCGTGCATGGTTCTTTTTTTTTTCATGAATTTTCCATTGGGCAAGGGCTTGGAAAGACAATTCCATCCCCCACACTCAATTCTATGGTATCTTCTCTAGATATGGTAGTGTTTCAAGCTTCAGGTTCAAGTTTCCCAGTGGCCATCTTTAGGGATCCTCTCTCAAATATTTATGGCATGTAATCTTGTGTCTCTGGTGCTAGTCTTTGTTTATTCTTGATCATGGGAACTACTTTGCAGCCTTGGACACATAATTATTGTTATGGATGTGTAATTCAACTCAGGAATCGGTTTTCATTTCATTTAGGCCTTATTTGATTTCTCGATTTCTATTTATCTTGGGCCAATATCATCTGGGCCTAGCTCTGTTATCTTTGTTTCTACTTTCCATGGATCCTAGAGACCTCTTTGAAATTCAAAAGAATTTGAGAAGGCTTGGGGAAACTCTGCAAATTAATGGCATAGCCCTCAAGTCATTTTATATCATCATTCATGAAAATGAGAAACACTATCAAGCACATAAAGAAAACATCATGAATATCTTGGGTCACCAAAGGTAGAAAATTATGGAGCTTGATGCAGAGTGGTGTATGTTGAAGAACTAGTCTTGAATCTATGCAAGTAACTGCAATCAAAGGCTTCAAACCAACATGTCTCCAACAATTCAAAATGGGAACCTAATGAGGAGGAGAATGGTCATCAATATAAGGAACCAATGAAGGTGGATCAACCATCTTACTAGGAAGAAGCAGACAGTCGACATGTCATTTCTTAGCATTTATGTATTTTTAAATCATATGTATTTTGAGTATTTTATATAGGTAATATACTTACACTTTTAGTAATTATGTAGTCGTAGTTAGAGTGTGCAAGATTTTATATGTAGTTGAAAGTTGCAATTTTGTATGGAATAACATATAAGATATCTATGTATTTTGATAGCCATTCATGCCACTTTTAATATAATATTTCCTAGTCCCGATTTAAAAAAAAAAATAAAAAAATATTGAGATTACTTCAGATTGAAGATTACACAAATTACAAATTTGACGAAGATAATTATAATTTATATTCTTCATCCATAATCTCTTTAACCTTTAAAATAACTTTAATAAATTATCATGGAATAAAAATAAATTTTGTTTATCCTATAATCATTTTAATATTTTTTATTATCTAAATCTCATTTATTTTATTTTAATAAATTATCATAGAATAAAAATAAATATTATTTATCACACAATCATTTTAATATTATTTATTATCTAAATCTCATTTATTTTATTTCATCCACATCTCCTTGTTATAAAATAATTTCATTTACAATCATTTTAATATAATTTAGTATCCAAATCTCATTTATTTTATTTCATCCACATCTCCTTGTTATAAAATAATTTCATTTATGTTTCTAATAGATTATATTTTTGCATTTTAATGAGGATATGGAGTGTTTATAATAAACTATCAATCATTGATTTGGATGAGTAAAATAAAGTATATTTTTAATCATAATGTGCTCAATTAATAGAATATCGATTAAATGTGTCCATAGATATTCACCATTTTATTATATTTTATGTATTATTTATATTATTCTATTTTACCCATTATTTCTATTGATATTATTATATTTTACCCATTATTTCTATGGAAAAGTTCAATGTCATCTAAATTGCATGGAAGACTTAGAAATCAAATATTCATTATAATGTCAAAGGTGGGTCACACATTTGTTTGAAAAATAAAAATAAAAAGATTTTTGAGTTAGAGACCTACTCTTAATGTGAGATAATTTTTATGAACCAAAAGGAAAACATACCAAGTTTTATTCTTTATGGTTGGACATATACTAAATTGTGGAGAAAACATTGGCTAGGGTGTTAGGCAGCGAAAGAAAAACATAGCATACATAACAGAACATAAACTAAGCAAGATCAAACATGCATAAAACCAAATCATACACTTGACACAGTGATTTATGTGGAAACTCAAATCGGGAAAAAACCACGAGCAATGATTATCGGTCGTATGTTATTCAATGGAGAACTACAATAGACTTCATAAGCATACAATCATCCTCTCCTCACACACTCGCTGCTCTCTAGCTCGCATTGTGATCTACTTCTATGGGTATGCTCGTATATATATCATCTATCGCTCAGTTACACAGAATGATCATGAGTAGATCACATAGTTGCACAAACAATTCATAATATTACATGCATGCGCATGTGCATCTGCATCTGCATGTGAACACATGAGGAAATTCGTTGGCATGTTTCCATCAATCTCCACCTTGAAATTTGTTTACCTAATATATCATTCCCTTAATTAATTCATCACATTTTTTGCAAACCAAGAGAAGCCAGACACCACCATAGCTTCTCTAACAAAACTGGTTTCGTAAACATATCTGCAGAATTTACTTTTGTATGGACTTTTTCCAAAGCCACTCCACCTTCATCAACAACCTGTCTTACAAAATGGTACTTGACAGAAATATGCTTTGTATTACTGTGATAAGATGGATTTCTATCCAAATGAATAACACTTTGATTGTCACAAAATACTTTCACTTTGTCATGCATCCTTCCAAACTCACCCAACAAACCCTATAACTAAATTGCCTCCATAGTGGATAAAGTGACTACATTTTGAATCTTTGACATCCAACTAATAGGTCCTCCTGCAAGAGTAAAGACATATCTTGAATTGGATCTCCTTTGGTCCAATTCACCTACAAAATCTGAATCTACATAACCGCAAATTGAATCTCTGGAACCATCATAGGTGATAGAATAACTGCTTATGCCTCTAAATTATTGAAGCACCGATTTCACTACTTCCCAATGCTCTTTTCCTAGATTTTCCATGTATCGACTGACAACACCAATTGCATGTGAAATATCTGGTCTAGTACTCACCATCACATACATCAAACTTCCCACTGCATTATCATATGGTACACGAGACATATAGTCATTTTCTTCGTCATTACTAGGACATAAACCTAAAGAAAGCTTGAAATGGGAAGCCAAAGGGATGTGAACATGTTTCACATTATTCATACCGAATCTCATAAGTATTTTCTCCACATACTTCTGTTGTGATAACCACAGCTTACCATTTTTCCTGTCTCTATGTATCTCCATGCCTAAGATTTGTTTTGTTGCTCCTAGATCCTTCATATCAAATGCCCTAGCCAACTGAGCCTTTAACCTGTTGATTTCGACCATGCTCTTGCTTTCCACAAGCATATCGTCAACATATAACACCAAAATAATGAACATGCCATTTTCCAACCTTTTAAACTAAACACAATGATCATATTCACTCCTTGTAAAATTTAGGCTCACCATGAAGGAATCAAACTTCTTGTACCATTGTCCGAGAGACTGTCTCGGGCCATACAATGACTTCTTGAGTTTGCAAGAAAACCTCTTATTGCGATCTTGAACAAACCCTTTTGGTTGTTCCATATATATATCCTCATCTAAATCTCCATGTAGAAACATTGTTTTAACATCTAGCTGCTCTAACTCAAGATCAAGTAAAGCAACTAGTGCTAACAGAACACGAACTGAAACAAGCTTCACAACTGGTGAAAGGATCTCATGACAATCAATACCTTCCTTTTGAGAATACCCTTTTTCTACCAGTCTTGCTTTGTACCTTTCGAATTTATCATTAGCACCCTTTTTCAGTTTGTAGACCCACTTGCAACCGACAACCTTCCTGTCCTTTTAAAGTTCTACCAGGTCCCATGTTTTATTCCTCTCTAAGGCATCCATTTCTTCTTTCATAGCTTTCTTCCATTGAGCACTTTCAGATACTTTAATTGCTTCCTAAAAACAACTAGGTTCTCCATCAATAGAAACCAAAGCCATATATGAAACATAATTGTCATACCTTGTAGGAGGATTCCTGTCCCGTGAAGATCTCCTCAGAGATGGTTGGGGCATATCCTTAGTTTTCTAGATATTTTCTACATCTTCATATTCTTCTTTTGGAACTTCTTCATGCTCTTGCCTTTCTGAAGATGGTTGAGTTTCCAAGTGAATTTGTGGTACATGTTCTTGTTTCACTTCAACATCTACCAATTATGATTTTAAAAGTGAGGATTTAACAAATACTACATCTTTGCTTATGATGAGTTTGTGGGCAGTAGGATCCCACAATTGTAACGACCCTTGATTATTAAGCATAATTAATTTAATAATATAATCCTAAAAGATTAGCTAAACTGTATTTATGTCTTAAAATAACATTTCTAATTGATTATTATTAAATAGTTGTTCATGATGGTTAATGATTGATTTAATTATTAATTAATTAATTAATTAATAAAGTATTAAATTAATGGTGAATAATAAAATATACTACTAATTTAAGTTACGTTCCCGAAAATGGAAACATATTAATGAATGGGATAAGGTATTTAATAATGGGATAAGGTATTTAATAATGGGATAATATATTAGGTGGGGGAGTAAATGAAGGGAAGGCGGTGAAGGAGGAATAAGGGGGGGAAAGGAGTTTGGAGGAGGATTCATTCGACGGGAGTGGGGAAGGATTTTGGGAGAGCTTTGAGTATTGGACAGAGGGAGGAATTTTGGGAGTGGCATTGACAAAGTGGACCAGAGTTCCTGGAGGTTTTGGGCTCGGAGGGCTAGGATATCCATTGATATCCTAGGGCTAGGAGCTAACTAGTCGGCAGGGAGGTCGGTTTTGGGTAATGTTCTAAAGTGCGGGAAGGAAGCAAGGGAAGGAAGCAAGCAGAGACAACAAGAAGGATTTTTAGCATCAGACTTAAGGTATTCCTCTAAAATTTATGCTTTGTTGTATTATACTAGAAAAAGATTTATTATTCATAGTAAAATTTGAGTTACAGAAGTTACTGTTATAAAATTTATGTGTTATTAAATTTATGTCTTAGTTTACCAAAATAAACTGTTGTAAAATTAAATCCAGCCATTACAACAATCTGTACCCCTTAACTCCATCACCATAACCAACAAAGACACATTTCTTTGATCTAGGATCTAACTTAGAACTCCGATCTTTAGAAATAAGAGCATAAGCATCGCAACCAAATATTCTCGGATTTGAAAAATCACACAAATGACCTATCCATACCTCTTCTGGAATCTTATAGTTTATTGCAGTTGATTGTGAGCGATTTATCAGATAGCATGCTGTAAGAACTACTTCTGCCCACAATTCCTTCTACATCTTGGCATTATTGAGCATGCTCCTTGCTCTCTCTAGAAGAGTCTTATTCATGCGTTCAAAAACATGATTCTGCTGAGGAGTATAAACTGTGGTCTTATGTATTTCGATCCTAGATTCCTTGCAATAGTTCTAAATTCCATAGATGTGAACTCATCTCCATTATCTTTCCTTAAACACTTGATTGAACTGTCATTTCTCTTTTCAACCAAATCTCTGAATTGCTTAAAAGTATTAAATACATCAACTTTTCTTTTAAGTAAATAGACCCAAACCTTTCTAGAGTAATCATCTATAAATGTCACATAATATGACGATCCTCCAAAAGAAACTGTAGGGGATGGTCCCCAAACATATGAATGAATGCAATCAAGGATACCTTTGCTTATATGCCTTCCTGCTTTAACCTTATGTCTACATTGTTTTCCAAAAACACAATACTTGCAAAAATTCAAATTCAGAAACTTCAAACTTGGAAGTGACTTACGATCAACCAGTACCTTAAGCCCTTTCTCGCTGATATGACCCAAACACTAATGCCATAAATGAGCAGAGTCATTTGTATCTTCAAATGCTACCATTGCTTGATTTACTTATGTCCTTCCTTCAAGCTAATACAGGTTCTTGATCCTCTTTTCCTTCATGACAACTAAGATGCCTTTGGACACCTTCAGTACTCCACATTGAGTTGTACACCTGTAACCAGTGTAATCTAGAAATCCCAAAGATATCAAGTTCTTTCTTAGTTCAGGTACATGTATTACATCTGTTAATGTTCTTATAGAACCATCATGCATTCTAATCTGGATGCTACCAACTCCAACAATTTTACAAGAAAAATCATTTCCCATAAAAAAAACACCATCATCAATAGATTGGTAATTTGAGAACCAATTTCTATGAAGACACATGTGGATGGACGCACCATAATCTAACAACCAATGCTAATGTTAATGTGAAACATCACAAGTAAACAATACCTCATCAACCATACCTGAACTTGAACCTGAACTTGTTTCAGCTACATTAGATTCCTTTGCTTCTTTTGTGGAGTCCTCCTTAGCTGCATTCTGTCTTTTCCAACAATCCTTCTTGAGATACCCCGATTTTCCACAGAACCAACATTTATGCTTACTCTTATTTCCCTTTGATTTATACCTTGATGTACCCCTATGAATTTTCCCTCTTTTTGTATATCGTCCTCTGACCACCATTGATTCTGCTGTAGAGTTTTCCTTATTGGATTTCTTCCTCATTTCCTCACAGAACAGAGCTCCCACAACAATGTCATAATCAATGGCATCTGTTGTGTTAAACCACACAGTTGTGACCATATGATCCCAAGACTCCTACAACGAAAACAGTAGCATAATAGCCTTGTCCTCATCATCGAACTTTACTTCCATAATAGTTAATTGAGAAATCAGAGTATTGAAGACATTCAAGTGATCAACAATTTTTGTACCTTCTTTCATCCGCAAGCTGTACAACTGCTTCTTCAAGAAGATTTTGTTTGACAAGTTCTTTGTCATATACAGACTCTCCATTTTGGTCCAAAAACTTGTTGTTGTCTCCTCTTCAGCGATGTTAAACAATACCTCATCTTCCAGACACAAATGAATAGTACTGAGGGCTCTTTCATCCAGATCTTCCCAGTCCCCGTTTGTCATGCTTGCCGATTTCTTTGTCTTTCCAGCCAACACCTTTTGCAATCCTTGTTGCACAAGCAGATCCTGCATCTTGAGTTTCCATAGCAAAAAGCTATTCTTACCATTGAATTTCTCCACCTCAAACTTAGAACTCTGCACTTTCTCCATTAACACACACCGCCCAAAACAAAAACACAACTTCTAATAAACCAGGCTCTTATAATGAAGCAACAAGTTGAAATAAAAGGTTTAATATATATATAATATATTTAAAAAAAAAAAACCTTTTAAAAAATCCACTTCTTAAATAAAGTTATCCACCTTACCCTTGATTATATTATATCTCACATTAAAAGTACACACCTCCACCTTTTTATATTATAAAACCCATAGCCATGTCTTAAGGCTCACGACCATATCCTTTTTGAATAAGACAAAAACCTTCAAAACTTTAGTTTAAAGAATGCATGCAAATATATGGTTTTTAAGATCATCTCACCATGTTTAATGGATCACCTACGACTATTTCCTAATCGTTGCACTGTGTTAATGGGTAGCTTGCGGCAATTTGCACTCAAATCATCGCACTGTGTACAATGTGCTGCCTGCGATGACGCCACACTGTGTGTTGTGTACAACCCACGACAATTCTGCAATTTTTGAAAGTTTCGTAAGTTTGCTTGTTATCGTTGCACTGTCCCACAGGGACGACCCGCAACGATGTAATAAAACCCGTCCTCAAATATCCACTTCCACTTCACTCGGCTCGGCTCGGCTCGGCTCGACTCTTCTATCCAATGACCAAATTCGTTTCTCCTTCCCTTTCTACTCCTTCAACTCTAAGCTTTGATACCACTTGTTAGGCAGTGAAAGAAAAACATAGCATACATAACAATGCATAAACTAAGAAAGATCAAACACACATAAAACCAAGCACATCAATCATACACTTGACATAGTGATTTATGTGGAAACCCAAATCGGGAAAAAACTACGGGCAATGATTATCAGTCTTCTGTTCAAGGGAGAACTACAATATCCTTCATAGGCATACAATCATCCTCTCCTCACACACTCATTTCTCTCTAGCTCACATTGTGCTCTACCTCTATGGGTATGCTCGTATATATAACATCTATCACTTAGTTACACAGACTGATCATGAGTAGAACACATAGTTACCTAAACAGTTCATAAGATTGCATGCACGCGCATGTGCATGTGCATGTGCATGTGAACACATGAGAAAATTTGTTGGCATGTTTCCAACATAGAGAACACAAAAAATTGGCTAGGGAACATATTATAGGAATTCCATTTCTCCCTACCCACAAGTAATTGGATATACTATTTTGTAAACAACAAACAACAATTTTTTGGGACATTTTTTTAAGACAACAATCATTTCACGCTTTGCATTTTTTCTCGTTTTTACAAATTCATATAATTCATTTTTTAAATCTTGGTTGGTGTTTTTCTTTCGATGATTTTATTCTTTTGGTTTTGGTTTTTTTATTTTTATAAATTATTTGTCCTTTCCTAATTTGCTTTGCTTACCCTAAATGACAATGCCCCTTTGGTTCTCTACCAAGCTAATCCAATTTCTAATTGTCCAAGCATCAATGAAGACAACAAAGAGCCATGATAATCTTCAAAGCATTGAAGACAAAAAAGAGCCATGATATTTTTGAAAGCATTTTCTTCTTCTTGGGAAGACTTCAAAGAGCCATGATAATCTTTTATTTCTTCCAAAAATATCTTATTGTTGGTGTGTTTGTTTAGATTGTATCTATTTGTAAACTCATGACCACTGTGCGAGTTAAGCTCACATAGATTCTTTCAATTGCCCAACTAATCTTAAGTATTTGTTGGGCCTCCTCAATCCTATAAATTGAGGACTCTCTCTTATAATCAATCCATTAGATATAGAACAAATGTTTATGGCGTGTGGACATGTGGCTCCCAGCATTGAATTTATGTCATGCATTACTTATTTGGCATTTTATTTGTTAGTTGTTCATTGTAACAGAGTTGGAATTAAGTACCTTGGGTTTGCAAGGGGAGACTCCTATCCCTTTGGCTACTATATTTTGAAAATAGTCAAATTATCGTTTACATGTGCATGAGTGGGTTGTTTTATGGAGGTCGTGGGCATATTGGTTTATGTTAGTCAATTTATTATATTTTGGAGGTTACTAGCATAGATTTTTCCTTACCTCTCCAACGAAGCTTCCATTTTCTATCTTGTTTGAGGTGTTGAGAAGAGCATTCTGCTCTCTTTCCACTGTTGGTTCCACATCACATTTGATGATTTTTTATATTCTTATGGGCTAGATAAATTATGAGAATTGATTCCTCACTTGTACATGGGTACCTAACATGGCCTTGTTTGTTGGGACCTGTATCGAGGATTGTTTTCCATGATTTATATTTATGGTACCTCTCATTTTGCACCTTTGAGTAGTGGATTATGTGCCACTCATGCAGATATTTTTAGGAGTGTAACCATGCATTTGTCTCCATGTACTGCCTTGTTTCACAGTCTCTTGGAGTTTGCCACTTTGGAGTGTTTTTTGCTCAGTTTTTTTGCATCTTTTTCACCTTTAGCTCATACTCCATACTTTAATCATCATTTTTGGCATCCAATGCCATCATCTTTTCCACTCAGTTTAACATTGTTGGGGGATGTTGTGCAATGCTTCCTCAGGTGATTCTTCATGCTTCACTGTTTTTGTTTGACGCCAACTATTTTTAAGAGTGAGCCCTGTATCGAGCACCATTCCTATTTTGAATCAGTGGTTGCAACGACTAGTGGCCCATGTACTATGGTGATATGGATTGGCCTCCATAACGACATTCATTTTATGATGTTTTTGTCGACTGTACATGATTACCTCATCTGGCTTTCTGATTTGGGACTCATTTCAAATGATCAATATGTTTGCTTGAGAAGTTTGAAATTTTGATTTCTACATGGATCTTTGATGGTGTTGACAACTTGGGGTTAATTGGCCCTCTTTAGAGTTTTGGCCATACTACCTGTTAGGAGTTTTGAGCATCCACATACCTCATTTCTCCTTTGATGGTTGATGGTGTTTTCTTCTATTTGAAGCCTTTGTTTTGGTTCTTCACCAACACCTATTTTTTGAAGCATTTATGTGATGGTTGTTAGTGTTTTCCATTCTCGTTCCTCTGCAACCAATCCTCTTATGCTTCATAATTCAACCATGTTCTTTGAGGTTACTTGGCCCTCTTCTTCAAATTTTTGTCATACTTTCTAATTGGAGCACTCAACCTTTGCAAGCCTCATACTCTTTCTTTTAAATGCATCTTTGTGGGATGTTCTTCAGTTTTAGGTCCAACGCCATTTTCAACACTAGCATTTTTCTCTCGTTTGGAGAGGAGCTTTTTCCTATGGGTTTTTTTCCTTTTCTCCGGTTATGAGAGTTTGTACGTGGGTACCTTATCAAGCCTTGTTTTCAGGGCCCATCTTTGTTCTTATTTGCTCCTCCATACATTTCGCTTATGGGGGGTGTTGGTGTGCTTGTTTAGATTGTATCTATTTCTAAAGACACGACAACTATGTGAGTTAAACTCACGTAGATTCTTTCAACTGCCCAACTAATCTTAGGTATTTTTTGGGCCTCCTCAATCCTATAAATTGAGGAGCTCTCCTTGTAATGATTTATTCAGATAATTCAATTAACACAGATTAACAAATTGTTATATGTTATTATGAGGATTATTCATGATCCGAGTTGATCCCGAGATCTCCACACTTACCTTATTCATTCAATATTCGACAATATTTTATTTTGTCCACCAATGGAAAAATTCAAGAAGAAGAAGAAGATTTTTGGTCTTAGATCCATATGCTCACTTACATATATGATTAAAGACAACTCCATAAAATGTTTACAATTGCATGCTAAAGCATGTAATGCTCAAGAATCTACCTACTCTCTCCATGGCTCTGAACATCAATCCACTCTCGTTGGAGAGTCTATCTTTGATACCAAATGAAAGACCCATAGCATAGGGAGAAGTAATATCAACAAGCACAAAGAAATCACAAAATGCACAATAGAATTTTATTCTAAAAACCCTTTATGGCGAAAACCAACTTTTAAAGATATATCTTCATTCACCTTGGCTAATATGGGTAACTAGGCCAAAGAACAGGTCGCTCAAGGCACTTTACAATGGAGTTCTTCAAACCTTTAAATTTGCTTCATCACATGTTAATACCATAAACACATAATATAGGCTACCCAATACCATGGACCTGTAAGCTATCTACGATAACCCAATATTAACTTAACAAAAAAATTACAATAATCAATCTTAAAAAATTATCTTAAAAATAATGAAAATTAAAATGTTAAAAATTAAAAAAATTACAGCAAACAATTTACCTTTCAACCTTTAACAATTATAAATTCAAAATATTATTAATGAAAATAAACCAAATATATCTAAATAAAAAAGGGAACCTTTAACAATTATAAATTCAAAATATTATTAATGAAAATAAACCAAATATATCTAAATAAAAAAGGGTAAAAGAAGGGAGTAGGTATCTCATTCCATGATGAGCCTCGTTGAACTAACAAACAACAAAAACTTTGGGTGCAACAACATCAAGATACACGATATAGCCTCTTCTTAGGATTGGAGACAATCTTTTTACAATTTGATTTTATTTATGCCTTCCTCTATCTTTTTAAATGGACGGAGGAAAGATAAAAAATGAAATTTGAAAAGTTGCAAGGTTTGAATCAAATTATTTTGTTTTAATGAGTAAAACAAGCATTAAAGGTTAATTAATTTTAATTTTAATTATATATAATTATATTAAATTATTTAGATATTTATAAAATTATAATTATTTTGTTTAATGAGTAAAACAAGTATTAAAAATTAATTAATTTTAATTTTAATTTTAATTTTAATTTTAATTATATTAAAATATTTAGATATTTATAAAATTATAATTTAACTAATATTATTCATGTTATATATATTAAAAAATAATAATAAATATATATTATAATTACTAAGATAATTTTATTAAAATATAATTGGAATGATATAATGATTAAAAATATGTATTTTTTTTACCAAATTATTGGTGTTTATTATTACTCCTTTTAACTTGATTTCATTGTCTTCATAATCTATTCATGTTGTAAGCTTCAAATTGATAATATAATGATATAAGATTAAAGTCAATAATCTAATCTAATGAGAATATAATGTAAGGTTAAAATATGACAAATATAAAATATGGAAGCATGGTTGTTATGGAAGTAAGAGGAAGTTATGAAATGACAAAAGTCATGTGTCTCGTTTTATAATTATAATTACTAAGAAGTGGTATGAGAAAATGAAACATAAGAGAATATTGGGAATATTGGGTTCTCACTTCCATGTACATAAATGTTCACCATGAAATTTTAGAAGGGTTCTTTTGCCATTTATCTTGTTCATTTTCACTCATGTTAATTCAAAGTGATAAAGGGTTGTGTAGAGATAAACTTTATTTATCATTGATCTTTATTTCACCATGAAATTTTAGAAGGGTTCTTTTGCCATTTATCTTGTTCATTTTCACTCATATTAATTCAAAGTGATAAAGGGTTGTGTAAATATCTTTATTTCCTAATAAATTATAGGAGATTGTGTAGAGTTTGAATTTTATTTTTCATTAATATTTATTTTTCAATAAATTATACATAATATTTTTATATAGTTATTATGGTTTAACAATTATACATAAATTTTTATATAGTTATTTTGGTTTAATTATCAAATAAATTTTTAGCATGATATTTTAGATTGCATGTTATTAATATTTTTTTATTTATTGGGGAAATCAATAATTAGTCGGGTACATACTTGCATGACACATGCTCGTCTTATCTGACTACTACCACTATAATTCTAGGTATGTCAACGTGGTCCCTCGCATGACACACAAGGCTAGTCGAGGGTTTCGAATGGTGACTTCACATAACGAAGTGCCTTAACAATACACTCCATCACCAATTGTTCTACACCCGAGGAGATATTAACATTTATTATTAAATGATTAATTCATTTTATATTTTTTACGATATATTATTTTAAATTTTTATGATAAATTATTTTTGTTATGGGTGAATTTATTAATATGTATCATATTTTTTGGTAAGTGGAAATGGTATTTATAAATCTCGATCGAGGAATAATCTTAAACTAGCTTTTAGACTCTCAATTGAAAGTTTAAAACCACAATTGATGGTTTAAGTCAAAGTAAGATCTCAATCAAGGGTTTTTAAAAATCCTTGATTGAGGTAATACAAAACCCTCAACTGAGGGTTTAAAGGTCAAGATAGTTTCCCTATTATTGCGGGTTTTCATGGAGGTACAACTTTTAGAAGGTGAAATCCCTTCATATCTTCTTTATTAATTTATAATATTATCACATATCTATTTGAAGTAGGGAGGATCCTCTTCTCAACTCTTATGAAATGCTCTTGAAGCATTTACGGAATGTAACCACTTTTCTTATTTACCAACGTAGATCCATCTTAAACTTGGATCTATCAAGCACCGAGAGGGATCCAATTTCTTAAGATGTAATTTTTTTTGTTATTATTTCATTGCATGCCAAGTTTTACATGGTGCGTATAATTGCTTTTTTTTAATTGAACCGACTTTATTTTTAAAATTGTTATTTTTTTTATTTAGCGGATTTTTTTTTTTAATGTAGAATTATCTAACATAACATAACACTAACGCCTCAACATCTCCCCCATGCTAGGTTGTAGTGCACCTCGCTACTCTCGGTGCAATGAATAAGAAGTTACTTTTTTTTTGGAAAAAAAAAAGGAATAAAAAAAATTAAGAATGTAGTATGAAATTGAAAGTGAGAAAATTATATCCCATTGGATAGAGGATTCAATGTTACACATTGAATCCTTTATCTAATGGCATACAATTTTTTGTCTTTCGGTTTTTGTTAGGGACCTAACCTCCCTAACCTACACATTGAATCCTTTATCTAATGACATACAATTTTTTGTCTTTCGGTTTCTGTTAGGGACCCAACCTCCCTAACCCCTCAGGTAGGTAGAATAATACATTTTCCATGTAATAAAGGTCGATATTAATAAGGCCTAGTAATAAGGAAGAATAAGTCAAATGTAAGAATACCTAATACAAGCTTCTGCTTCTAGAAGATCTTCCTCTAGATTGTTCTTTTGGTTGATAGATTTAGTATAAATAGGAGTTGAGGGCATGAGAAGTATTTGTCTTGAGAATTGTTGTAATAGAGTGTTGCTCTGCTGGAGGTTTCCTGCTCGAAGAGGCATGTGAACATTGTTTCCTATCAATAAAGGTATTATTTTGGTGTGGTGGTTTCATATATTGTGTTGTTCCATTGTTATTCTCTGTTGTATTTTTTCTGTTATTATAATAGATTTGGTACCTTACAAGTGGTATCAGAGCACTTCCCTTGGCATGAATTGTGGGTTATTTTTTTCCAGGGTAGAGACGTGTTTCAATGTCTTAAAACTACATAGATCTTTCATTCAACGCATAAATCCATGGTCGGGGAAGCATACACACATGAACTACAAGTGGTTCTTAAATGCACATTATTGGCCACCCTTGTAACCCATGTTGGTACCCCTTTGAGTGGTAGCACATCAAACAACACATGTATACGGATTGGCCTAGATCTCCTTAATCCCTCCATAGATAAATCGATCGACCTCCTGAGTGATATCGTGCCACCGAGAACAACACTCGAGAAGATACTCTCTAGTACCTAGGTAATTGGGTAATACAACTAAGGGTATTGTATATCCTCCCTAGTTGGTGCCCCGAGATATTGGGTCGAGTACTACTATTCGACCCCACACTTATATCAGAGAGATATAGCACAGGGAAAACCCATATTTGTAGAAACCCTCAACACCCTAACCCCTGGGATGGAAATAGAAAAAAAAAAGGAACAAACAAGATCTATTGTCATGCAACCTTGCCTTTTGCATTCGCGTTGTGAAATTACTACACATTTCTTTCTTCCTATTAAGAATATGGACATTTTTTCACTGCAGTATTATTCATATTGGAGTATAACTCTACAAGAGTAAAAAAAAATGATTTTGGGTCCTGCCTACACCATTATTTAAGACCCATCCCATTGGATTCATCTCTTCGCCTTGATTGCAGTCATACCTATCATTTTTCAACCGTTTTTTTTTCCGTGGACCCGACCTTCCAGACATGCCTATTTGGAACCTATCCCATTGAATTCCTATCTTTGCATTGATCATCATGGTACCATTCACCAGTAATCGCTTTATGTATGGTCCCACTTCCCCCCCTTTCCCATCCCCATGGCCCACACCTGCAACCAAGATTGGGAACAATGTATCACTGCCTTGGACAAAGATAATGAGCAAACCCAGATTGATATTTCTTCCCTTACTTCCAGTGTTGCTAACCTCAACTCCCGGTTTTCTCTGCTCGAATCACTTCCCACATCCATCACTCAATTGAACACTATGTGTCAGCAATCCCAGGATGCAGTGAACAATTTGACCGCTTTGTTTAAGTATTCCTGAGATCCCTTCTATTCTACCACACCTTTTAACCTTGAAGGTCCTTAATCCTCCTATTCCACATCCTTTCCTTCCAACCACTTTCAGCAGGACCTGCTTCCCCCTCACGTGGAGGTGAAAAAATTTGATGGCTCGGATCCCACCGGTTGGGTTACTCAAATAAAACAATATTTCTCTTTCTACAACATTATTGATGAGTTGTCCAAACTACGGTATGGTGTTCTCCATCTAGATCCAGAACGTTGGAAATGGTGGTAATGGAGAAAAAATGCATGCCAAGGGTATGTGGCTTGGATGCAATTTGTTGTAGAGATTTATGAATGCTTTGACATTGACACCCACCATTTAGGCCGTTTGACCAATTTGAAACAATCTGGCACAGTGGAAGACTTTATAGTTTCTTTTGAGTGCTTGTATTTCCGCACAGAGGGCATGTTTGATGTTTTTTTTTTTTTTTCCGGAAATGATTTATTAGTGGCCTCAAGGATGAGATCCATTCCCATGTCCTCATGGCTCACCCTCAAAGTTGGGTGGAATCTACTAAAAGAGATAAAGAAGAACAACAGGTTGTCTCTTCTCAAACCATAAAAGCATCCTTTCTTCCCCACCCTCAACCCGCCACTTCTTCCACTCCACTAAAGATTCATAAATTGACCTGAGTAGAAATGGTTGAACGCCAACTCAAAGTCCTTTGTTATAATTGTGATGAAAAATATTTTCTGGGGCACAAGTGTAAGGATTTTTTTTTATGGCCATATCTGAGGATGTTTTTGAAGAATAGGTCGAGGTCCCCGTTGTGGCCAAGTTACCAGAGCTAACTAATATTACTCTGCCCTCGTACCCCCCAGAATTCGAACCACTCATTTCACTGAATGCTCTCAGTGGCTTCTCTGCTCCCGAAACCCTCAAGATAATTTATTACATTAAGCATCGGAAGGTCATCATCCTCATTGACAGTGGCATCACCCTCATTGACAATGGCATCACCCATAATTTTATTCATCGTCGCATTTCCCAAGAAACTAATTTCTATATTCGTGTAGTCAACAACTTTCAAATCTTGATTGCCAATGGAGGTTCCATGAAATGTGGGGGGCATTGTGAAAATGTGTGTCTCCAAATTGGTCAGTACAACATGAAATATCATATGTTTTCTATTGACATGGGTGATTGTGACATTGTTCTTGGTGCATAATGGTTACAAAATCTTGGTCCCATACTCATGGATTTTAAGGAATTAACCATGCAATTCAACCAGGAGAGCCAACAATATAATTTTCAAGGAATCATCACAAGATACCCTGAAAACTTATGACACTTTGAAGAAACAATATGATCACCTTGCCATCTTATTTGGCCCACGGGTAGAGGAAAATAACGATGCTGAAGAGGTCCCCACTTTCTATGTCGGCCTAAAGATCCATGATATGACTCCACACAATGCCATGTTGGATTCAGGGGCATCCCATAACTTGATGCCCAAGGTGGTTATGGACCAATTGGGCCTTGACATCACAAGTCCTTACAAAGATCTTTTCTCCTTTGATTTAAGAAAGGTGAAATGCTTAGGACTAATCAAATATATGGCGGTGTCTTTATCTCATATTCCAGTAAAGAATATGGTCATGGATGTAGTGGTTGTTGATATTCCTCCCAATTTTGGCATGTTGTTATCCAGGTCATGGGATGAAAAATTGAAAGGAACTCTCCAAATGGACATGGCATACATGGTCAAGATAGAAGATTGTATATAGAGGTTTTTCTCAAATACATGGTCAACAACCAGTCATAGCCTAATAATCATCCCATCTACTATGTGGAAACTGAGTTGGGGTCTTCTATTTTCTTCAATGATCTATTTTTTTAAGAAGGGCCAGAGATTGATATGGTTTTCAAAGATAGATCTGATCAACAGATTGAAAAGTTTTCAGAGTAGCAGGACAATGTAGAAAATGAAGTATGGAGCATGATATTTGATGGAGATGTTAGTAGAGAGGGGGCAAGAGCGTGTGTGTGGATTAACCCCCTAGATTGGCTATGAAATTGTGCTCTTATAAGTTGGCTTTTGATTGCACAAACAATATGGTTGAATACGAGGCATTGATATTAGGATTGAAAGCTTTAAAACAAATGGGTACTAAGAAGATATTTGTTCATGGGTATTCTGATTTGATCATTAATCAGGTGAAGGGAATATATCAAGCCAAGCATCCCAGATTAAGAGCATAAGGGAATACAATGCTTGACCTGCTTGAAGAATTTTCAAAATATAGCCTCTCAATGATTCCAAGGGGCCATGATCATATTGCTAATGCCCTTGCCACTTCATCTTTAGTTTTTAAAATTCCAATATTTCTTAGTAGGGGATATGAGGTTGAGATCAAGCACAAATCGACAATGCCTGATAATATTAAGTACTAGTAGGTTTTTGAAGATGATAAACAAATAGAAAGTTTCCTCAAACTAGAAAATGGATTTGAAAATTTGAACATTGAAGAAGAATACTGTGATGAAGAGGTGGATGTAGATACTTTCAAAAAGTACGGTTACTTCGATAATCATATTGCAGGTAGAGATATAGTTCATCTAAAGAGTAACATCATTCCCAAGCGTCTGGTCCAATTGGAGAAAATATTTGATAATAATGATGTGGCCAGGAGTCCAAAAATTAGAATGAATGAAGGGGATGTTGAAGATTGAAACATTGGGACTTAGGAAGATCCCAAGATCATAAATTTGTCTAAAACACTCATCCCATAAGTCAAGCATAGATATATAAATTTGATGAAATAATTCCCTGATGTTTTTTCTTGGAGCTATGCAGATCTGAAAGTTTATGACACCAAGGTAATTCAACATGTCATCCCAATTAAAGAAGATCATAAACCTTTCAAACAAAAATTAAGAATGATAAATCCGTTGTTGTTGCCCCTGATTGAGAAAGAGATAAAGAAGTTGTTTGAAGCTAAGATCATAGTATCTTTGAGGTTTTCCAAATGGGTGGAAAATCTAGTGCCAGTCAGAAATAAGAGTGGGGAGATTAGGTTGTGTGTGGAATTCAGAAATCTAAAAAGGGTGTCCCTCAAGGGAAACTACCCATTGCCTAAGATGGATCAAATTCTACAAAAAGTGGTAGGTTCCCAGAAAATGTCAATGTTAGATGGTTTCTTTGGGTACAATCAGATTATGGTGCACCCTGATGATTAGGAAAAGACAACATTCACAACACCATGGGGTACATTCATGTATGCCAAGATTCATTTTGGGCTCATGAATGCAAGGGAAACGTTTCAAACAGATATGGACATAGATTTTTCCAATGAGAAGGAAAAATTCATTGTTATCTACTTAGATGACATCACTGTGTACTTAGTTTCTAATGAAGAGCATCTCAAGCATCTAAGAAGGGATTTTTAGAAGTGCAGAAAGTTTTTCACTTCACTAAATCCCAAGAAGTCGAATTTTGGCATGGAAGAAGGAAAGCTACAAGGACACATTATTTCAAAGGAGGGGATAAAGATAGATCCCAACAGAGTTGAGGGGATCTTAAAAATTGGCACAACCAAAAGAAAAAAAGAAGTGCAATCTTTCCTAGGGAAAGTAAATTTTCTAAGAAGACTCATCCCTAACCTGGTTGAAATTATAAAGTACATCACTAACATGCTCAAGAAAAGAAATGAGATAAAGTGGACCCCATAAGCCCGAAAATCCTTTGAATACATCAAAGTGGCATTGACCAAAGCCCCAGTACTGGCCAGCCCTAATTTTGAAAAATACTTTATATTGTTCTCTTTTGCCTCGGAGCACACCATTGTTGGTGTTTTACTACAAAAGGATGAGAAAAAATTTGAGAAGCCTATAGCATACTATAGCAGGACATTGAGGGATGCCCCATTGAAGTATGATATCATGGATACGCATGCATATGTGCTGGTCAAAGACCTGAAGGAGTTCAGAGTTTATATCTTGCATTCTCATACCACTGCATATGTGCCCAACAGTTTTTTGAAAGACATATTAACCCAGCCTGATTCTAAAGGAAAAAGGGGTAAATGGATAGATGTGTTGTTAGAATATGAACTTGAGATCAAACCTACAAAGTTGATCAAAGGGCAGTGGCTTGCCAAGATGATGGCACAGACAAATTGTGAACTCTTGGGGATAAATTTCATTATTGATTTCTCAGCAGATTCAAGAAAATAAAAAGTTCCCCAAGTATCCCAAAAATTCCTCGACTCCCCATGGTATGCAGATATCATTTGTGTTAAAAAATTTGTGGGATCCTCCCAAATTGAGTAAAACTAAGGCCAGGTTCTTGAAGTTAAAAGAAACAAAGTTTTGTATGGTAAATCAATCTCTATATTGGAAGGATCCAGGGGGAATCTTGCTGAGTTGTTTTCTAGAGGAAGAAGCAGAGAGGACCATCAGATAATTCCATAAGGGTGATTGTGGAGGACACCATTATTGGAAAACCATTGTGCACACGATTTTGAGGGTTGGGTTCTATCGGCCTATAATTTTTTCTAATGTCTATAAAGAGGTTTCAAGATGTCATGAATGCCAATTTTTTCATGGGAAAAGAAAATTGCAGTCTCTACCATTGAAACCCGTCTCTGTTGAAGTACCCTTTAGACAGTGGGGCCTTGTTTTAAAAAACAAATCCATCCATAATCCTCATCCCAACACAAGTGGATTCTGACAGCCATAGATTATTTCACTAAATGGATTGAGGCAGTTCCCACCAGGCAGGCCACAAATACTGTTATCATCCATTTTTACAAGACATTATTATGTCCAGGTTTGGATGTCCAATCAAAATCATTACAGACAATGAAATAACGTTTAAGTCCAAAAAGATGGAGAAATTTTGCAGTGACTAAAATATAACTCTTGGCCACTCCACATCTTATTACCCTCAAGTAAATGGGTTGGTTGAGTCATCCAATAAGAGCTTAACCAAAATTATAAAAAATTTGTTGCAAGATAACAAAAAGGCTTGGCACAAAAAGCTCATCCAAGCGCTATGGGTTGACATAATCACTCCAAAGAGATCTATTGCCACTTCACCTTTTCAGATTGTTTATGGAACATATGCAATCTTTCCTACTACATTGGGGTTGCCAGTAATGAAGTTGTTACAGGAACAGGATGGAAAAATAGATGTCACTCGAAGAAGAAAGGATGAACTAATCAATGTCCAACAAACCAGAGAAAATACCTTCAACAATGCTCAGTTGCACCAAGACAAGATCAAAAAAGATTTTGACAGGAATACCAAGGATGATGAATTCAAAGTGGTAGAATTGGTATTAAGATGGGATGCCATAAATGAAGACAAGGGAAAGCATGAGAAATTTTACCACCTATGGCTGGGACCTTTCAAAATCATGGTCTACCATGGGAATAATGCCTATATGATACAGGAAAGTAATGGAGACATCGTTGGAGGAGGAACTTTGAAAGGTAGGTTCCTCAAACATTATATCATTTAAAGGAACCATCACCCTTTCCATTCATTGTATATAATCATTTTTTATTTTTTATTTTTCAGTTGAAGTAGTTGAAAATAGATCAACATAACTAAAGCCCGAGGTGAAAGCCCTGAGTTATGCTGAGTAGATTTTGAGTTTTCTGAATAAATGTTGCTAAATTCAGTTGCAAGAATAAATCACAACCCAATGGGTAGGCGCTCGGTCTTCCATTTTTTTCTACCTCGCAGGGAGGATAGCATCCCCAGTTGGATCCCATGTTATCACTATAACAATTTCTGAGAGAAATCCAGTTTCCAGGACTTAGCGAGGCATTAGACTAATGTGGAAGAATGATAAACTGGGGGATAGAGCCAAATATAGCTGGGGGAGGCTAAATATAGTGACAATGTAGAGTTGATGAGACCCGGTAGGTCACATATTGCGGGCGCCACAGATCAACGGTCAGAGATAGTTTCGGGCGAAGAACTTGTGCAGGGGATAATTCTCGAAAGTGGGTCGAAAAGAAAATCGTGGTTTTGGCTCGGGACCATGTGGCGCCACTAGGTGCATTTTAGGGCAATAAGTGGTTTTCCCCAAACCGTTTCCCCTCGCCCCCGAAATTGGAAAGTATATAAAGGGGCACACTAATCGTTATTTTATCATTTTTCAAATCACTGGAACGTTGGAAGTTGGCGCGACCGATCCATTCAAACTAAAGTTCAACAGTGCACCAAACTCATGTGTTTCTTGCTCATTCACAGGTATTTTTCATTGTCTCCATGGACGCCATCATTATGTCAGTAGTAGAACAAGATCTCACATCAAATGAAGAATCCCTAATTGGCAGAGATTCAGATGTGTTCGAAACTGAATTAACCATCTCGCCCATCTCCGTATCTAGAGCTAATCTGTCAGACAATGTAGGGAAACATAAACCCTTTCTAGAAACAGTCCAAGACTCCATATTCCCTTATGTTTTTGAGGTCACATTCCCTTTCCTGGAATTCATAGGTTGGTGTGCAAAACAATACTCACAGGAAGATAAAGCTGTCTTAAATAAACTAGGGTCAGATGTCCTATGTAGAGTAGATAGTCCATCAAGTCGATACTCCCTCAACATACCAGAGTCCCCCTTTGCAGCATCTGAACCATTCTAAGAAGAAAATCTAATTATGGTTTACAGGGAATATCCCCTCGAAGTCAAAGGCCTATTTTTGCAAACAATTGTCAAGCCTGAGCATTTTTCCGAGAATTTGTCCCTGCCAATAAGTGTAAATATCATGGTTATTGAATTCCAATGGATTTGTTCCATACTCAGTTAGATTTTAGGTTTAGATAATGAACATTATGTGATAGAGGTCATGTTAGGTTTTCTATTAGTTTTTGTTCAGTCAGAGTCCAGTCAGTCAGTTTGCATCCGCTTTAATAGATCCATAGCTCATAATATACATAAGCAACTAGTGAATTTCTAGTCACTAAGACATTTCACATATTACACATATCTGTTGAAGACCTTCCTAGAGACCAACAAGAGAGAGTTCCCTGAAGCAACATTCATATCAATTGAATGAAAAATAATCACAATGCTCATCTTTATCAACAAGGTCATGTCCAGGGTTTACAACCTGATCTTCAATACCAGCCTGCCAAGAGTCCTGGATGACATGAAAAGTTATTTGCAACCTAATTCAGAAAACAAAGTGGGGGACTGGGTGTTTTTCATGCATTCTACAGTAATCTGGGTATATGGTTGTCAAGAAGCCTCCTATATTCTGCCTATTTTTCTGACGCCTATAGTTTTTTCCTTGGATTTTATTAGGCAAAGGATCATCTCAGAGACAAAACATTTCCTGAAGTTGCACAAGGCATCCAAACTCAAATTCCCTTTCATCATAGGACCCTTTATTGTAAAAAATAGATCATGCTTATCTCAAATCCAGGCCAAACTCAAGGAGTTTTGATTTGCATAGTTATAAGGGAGAAGATATGATCCACATCAGGTCATGTTTAAAATAATATTGATGGAAAAACAAGCCCCTTTTGAACATGAGTATGTTGAAGGTTTTGAAAAATTGGCAAATTTTGAAACCTGTGTTGATATGGAAGCCATCTTGCAACTTGCTCAAACACAACAAGTGTGGCCATCCCTACAATAGACTCAGACACATTAGAATCCTCAAAAGTTTATATTGAAATATCCCAAAGTAAGTTTCTACACCAAGAGAAGCAGTTCAGAGGCCCTAAACATCAACAATTAGCAGGTTGTCCCTAAAAAGATGAATATCACACAATCCCCACAGATAGTGGATCTATTGGACGACGAGCCTAAAGAATAAGTAAATATGGATATGGTGGAAAGTGGCACCAACAATGTAGAAGTTGGTAAAGGAAGAAAGCTCCAAAGTGAAGGCAGCTCAAGAAATTTCAGCAGTAAAAAACACATCTTTGATAAGGCACCTGGAGCAACCTATCAATCTAAAGAATATTTGGCAAAGAAATATGTTGAGAAAGGGAACTTGGCTATGAATGAAATGATGGAGTTAATACCTAAAGTAGAAAGGATATCTCAGCATAAGTCCTCTCTATTCACAGTGAGAGATATAGAAAAGAAGACCTTCAACATAGCAGTTGCAGATGAAGATAAAGTCCCTAAGATCAAGATGAAATATGAGACATCAGTGCTCCTGACAAAGTGAAATTCCACAGGAATACCAGTGACATGCTGTATTTAGATTTATTAGGTCTAAGCCTGAAGAATTCAAGGCTGTCAACTTATGCACTTAAGTTGGAAGGGCAGTTGAGGCAAGAGAAAGTATCCAACAGAGCTTGGGAAAATCAGGTCAAGAGGCTAGAGTCTGAATGCCCTCAGGGAGTGAAATCCTTCTTAGAAGAACAATACAAGTTGATTCAAATATTGAAGAAAAAACTAAAGATGTCTACCACAAAGAATCCACAAACAACATAACCAGTTTCTCTAGAATAGGAGAAGGAGGAATTTCGACAAGAAGCATTGAATTACAAGGAAAAATTATTGCAGCTGGAGCAAGAAAAAGTGAATTGGTCACAAGGACAGACAAAAGTACCAAACATGGATATTGATGTACATTCCACTGCAGAAGCTGGGCCAAGCACTGAAATACTAGTTCATGCTATGTCCCAAGTCATCCTAAAGGTAGGAGAGATCAAAGGTTTAAAGGAATATATAGAGAAGCTATAGCAAGAAATGAAAAAAAAGGATGAAATGATGGCTTAGTTCCATAAGGAGGATCAAGATTTGCAGGAAAGAGTAAACAAGTTGAAGACAAGGTTGAGAGGCAAAGGAATGTTGTAGGGAGCCAAACACATTATCTAGGATTCTATTGTTGTTGAAGCTGCCAAGTTCAGGGTGTACTTGAACTTAATCAATGACAAAGATAACATGTCCATCAAAACCAGAAGCAGGTGCACTGTTGGAAATGGGACCCTAGCAAAGAAACCCTCAGAGTGGGCCCAAAACACTATAAACCTGTTGGATTCCATCCCCACTGTAGAACTTCAAACCATTGGGGTCAAAGACATGACCACATTGATCATCTGGGCTAGGAGAGTCATTGCCAAGCATAACTTGCTAAAACCAGTCCAAACCAAGGCCATACAAATGGAGCCGAGTATACAAGAATTCAAGGATTTGTTTGAAGAGTTGTTCATCAAATGCCTCCCACCATTTTGGGATGGCAAAGGGAAATTGTATGATCAGGAGGAATACAATGCTCGCCTCACCCAATGCAGAATGGATCACTCCAAGTTTGAAATCCTGGAGGAAAAATTGAAAGGAGAAACCCTGGTAGAATGTTTGACCACATATTTTGAGATCTTGAATCAGTTAAAGACAATGGATATCGGTTTGCCAACCATGACTTATGCCTCTTTCATTGACCTAGAGATCGTAATCAAGGAAATTATGGACTATGAGATCCCTTCTGACTTGCAGTGGAAGGAGATAGTGTGGCTAGGAAAGACAAAATGAAGTTTCCCAGGAACTAGCAAATAGCCCCCAAGTGTCACCAAATTGTCAATTTCGATAGAGGACCAAAGCAGGACAGATGGCAATGACAGAAGTTGAGTACTCAGAGAAAGCGAACGTTAGTTTATGAAACGTTTTTTGATTAATCATTGTAAATCGGTTCACATACCGAGACTGTCAGTTGAAATTATTATAATCAGTTTTAGAAGATGAAACGTTTCAGTTCATCTATTGTAAGCATTTTCTAATTGAAGGAACTCGAATTGTATAAATATCAAAAGTTCCAAATGTATTAGTGTTGGCAGAAGTGAAAGGGCACCTCCTTAGTTGTTCTGAACTCTATTGTAATTTTATGAAGCTGAATTGAATACATATGCATAAGCTTTTGAAGTCTCTATGAAAAGATTCTGATGGTGGTGATATGAGTTTTTTCTTCTCTCATTGTATGTATTTCCTCTATTCTTTAATTCCATTTACATTATCTTATGTTTAAATTGGATAGTTAAAATCTCAGAATTCATCTTGTAATGCTCTCGGCTTAAGAAATTTAAACTATGTGAAATTATTCATAACTAATTTATAATTCATTTCAATAATTCTCTTAAGCAGTTACTTGTTTCCTTGTTCTTCTTACACTCTACAAACTACAATTTATAACTTAGATTTATCAGCTCATTTATCCTTTATCCTCTAGAGAGTTCTACTGACGAGTCAGTTTGTTCATTCATTTTCATAATTTCGACTCCATAGCCCTAAGTGTCCCTCCCCTTCCTTGCCAAAAACTTTATAAAAACCCCCAAAACAAACTAAACCTAGCCATTGATTGCCAAAGAAATATCAAGTGACATGAGAGAGCCCTCTCTGAGATGAGAAGGCTAGTACCCATCTCTAAAGTTGGTTGAAACATTTACCTCTGTCATTTTTTTATCAACCGAACAAATTTACAGAGTGCTAACAAGTTCAACTATCCCTTTGCCGGTGAATTTGAATGGAGAGTCATTCCCCATCAGAATAGGAGGACCTTTTCATGCGTCCAATGAAGAGTAGACTTCCTTTCTGGATTCCATGTGGTGTGATGCACCCGAATCTACAATCCAAGCATCGAGAAAGACGTTAATGGCAATCAAAGCATGAATGGAATTACCTTTCTTGGGGTTTTGATATTTTGGCTTCTTCTTCTTGGCACCCTCAGGGATGTAATCTCCAAGGTTGTTTTTATGAAGTATTTGTGCCATTTTATTTATCTGCTTCTGCATGCATACGGATTCTGGATGGAATCCTCATTGGAAGTAAGTGCATTTCTCCCCTTTTCTTCCCTTTCCATATTTGGATCTGAAGGAATCATTGAAGGGTTTTGAGTACCCTTCCTTCTTTGGATTTGCATGTGCTTTCCCTTTGTCTTTGTTTTTAGATTTCTGATTTTGGTGACTTCTACCATCTTTCATAGCAAGTGCACGCGCCTTTGAGCCTTTGATTTTTCCCATGTTGATGAGCTTGGTCTGTTCTTGCGTCAAAGACTCGATAAAGACCTCAAGAGAGGGAATGGTCTAGGTGGCTCCATAGGTGAGCCTAACTGAATGAAATGTGGATACAAACACTGAGTACTCCAGACCAAGTTTGGAAAGAATGGTAAGAACCATTTGTTTCTCCTCCTTAGATTTATCAACCCTGCAAGCCTTGAGTTGTGACAAAAAATCCTTATATTTGGTAAAAACATCTTGGAGATTGTCGAAGGTTTTTGGATCCAAAGTGAGCAATTCCACCTCGAGCATATGTCCCCTCATCTCATCCTCTTTGTCAAAAATTCCTTCCATGGTGGTCCATACTTCATTGGGGGTTTTACATGAGGATATGTGAAAGAGGAGTTCAGGATAAATGAGACTCCAAATAGTTTCGTACGCTTCATCCATCCGATTGAGATACTTGGATTTTTCTATGGCTGATCTGGGTTCAATCTCTGTGGCCATGGTTAACCTGTATAATCCTCTGCTTTGAAGATGAAATTCCATCTTGTTCTTCCATGCAAAGAAATTGTACGGTGTAAGAATCAATTCTTTTGGAAATTCCATTTTTCCGTTGTCTTCAATCTTCGGTACCTGCAAAAAGAGTCTGGTGAGTCTTTTTCCTAGCAATCCGTCGGCTCTGATACCATGTAAATGTGGATGAACCTGCACATATAATATCTAGCTAGCAAAATACATACAAAATTTGAAGAAAAATGAGAAAAGACAGAAACGAGAGAGACAAAATCTAAGAATTGTATTAACTGAATGAATGAATGATGATTTACACATGTTATATTATGTATAACTCAACTAATTTGCATTGGAAGAGAAGCCAATGCGCCATAGTGGTGGTCTAGAGTGATCTTGGCACACACTGGTAGTTACGGGAGTTAACTTCCACCTATTCTAAGTCAACTAGCCTCTTAATCCTCAGTTAATTGACTGAAAGCATGAGTAATGGGCCACTCTCGTGATAATACCAAGGACAATGTGAATTAGCAGTGATGATTCCATTGTTGCATGGTGATGGAACCAATGTGGCATCAAGACTCCACTCAATTGATCCAACTGAAGTGTGAGCTGAAGAGAATATTCCCCTAGAATGTAGGAAAATGACTATTCCCCCTAAAATGTAGGAGACTGGATAATGAATAATAAACATAGGGAAGACCTTAGGAAAAACAAATCCTAGGTTTGTTTGAAGTATCTCCATCAGGGAGGAGCTCCACTTCCCATGCTGAAACCAAAGCTTGACCCCTCATTGGAAAATAATTCATAATTGGGCATTGATGTAGAAGGGATGTGTGTAGGGATGCTAGGTATACTAACGGATGGAGATGATGACATAGATGATGTCCCCTAGATTAAGGAACCGAAGGAAAAAGGTATGGAATATGTAGGTCTAATGGAGCTAAGGGGTGTAAATGTGGACATTACTGGGATGCCCTCGAGGGAATTTCCCCCTATCTCGCTTAGGGATGGGCTTGTAGGCTTAGCTACACTAGACGAAACAATGGGTCCAAAAATGGTGGGAGGATTACTAAAAAAAGAGAAAGGATCACTAAAAATGTACCTTACTTGGACAAGTAAAGGTGTGTCTGACTCAATTAAAGGTGAATTGAAATTTGGTGGAGGACGTTCGTCTACCACCTCCACTTAAACCAAAATGGTCTCAACAAACCAACAATAATACCCTTTGAATTCTTTGTCCCTTATGTCATGTCGCTTTAGAGGAGGCTGCAACTCCGTAATAGGCTCAATTCCTCGTAATCGATGGGACTATCATCGTAATTCAACCATGACGAATAAACCATGTTACTAACAAACAAAAATAAACCTATGGCCGACCTAGACTAATACCTAAAGAGAACACCCCTAATCAAATATAGGAAAACAACCCTGACCGATGTAAGTTCCCTTTATTAAGGTGGGCACCCTCCGAGGGAATTGAGACTGTGAACGAAAGTTTTCCCTAGGTACCACATGCACGTCCCACCTCAAGTGACCTATGTGGCTCCCTAGGAAAGGTCACTAAGTCTACCACCTAACAATCAATGGTCGGGAAAATAGTCATAAGTCTCACTGCACGTAAGGGAAGGGTAACTAAGCCTAAATATCTAAAGGGGTTAACCAACATAACCCCCATATACGTAACGATTGAAGCAGTATCAAAAACACTAAAACAAACAGAGAGGATATCCTTACTTTCCCCGATGCAACCTCATGTTTAACTCTTGTATTAAAGGAGCTTCCCGATACATTGGTTACAAGAATGAATTTTCACGCTTTTTAATGACTTCTAGGTTCTATTTTGTGGTCTTGGAGAGTTTACTCTCCAATCCTATTCCAAGGCCCTAAGCCTATCTAATGTTGGTTTACTATCAAAAGCAAAATTTCTAATTGATTTTAGATTAAGTGCTTCTTTTTTGGGGTTGTTTCTTAGGTCCAAAGGTAATGAATGAAACTTTAATGATGTGATGACTAATGACCCAACCGCACAATGCAAGAATGATAATGCAATTTTGTTATTTTCAATGAACTCTAGCTATGGGGGGGAAAGAGACTATTCTTTTTATTTGCCAATTTCATAAAAAAAGTCCTCACACACACCAAACAATCAATCAAACAAATAAGATCTGAAACCAACCAATACTTCTAATACACTTGTACAATAATGCTTCAAAAGAAAATCTAGCATGCAACAAATATTTTGGTCTTTTTGATGTTTTTTCCAATTTGCAACGTAAATAATTCTTGATCTAAACAAGAAAGACAAATGAAAAAGGAATACAACAACAAACAATAATCAAAAGGACTATAATATATTAGTAATGAGGATGGATTATCCTACTCTAATGTCACTATACGTATCACACCCAAAAACATGCCAAGGAGGGTAGATATAGTGATGAACAAAGGTCATACAAGGACAAATTTTACAACCAATGATAAAAACAAATAGATCTCTTCAGTTCCATTGGATTCTCACCCCAACTTCACTAGAGTTATCAGACAGAAAAGAACACTATCCAAGAAGTGATAAACAAACCACACACATGCACTCAAGCACAACTTTGAAAGCAATCTATGTGTCAATCACACATTGAAATAGAGGAAAAACCAGATCCATTCAGGCCATTGTAGAACCTTTCCTACTCAGAGGATGTCCTAATATGAAAGTCTTGGGTTTTACAATGAAAATATATAGTTTTTGTAGGGCCTTGCAGGACAGAGGACTATCAACAAGCAAGGGGGGCCTCGCTAGACACCTATAGTGCAACACGCAAGGGCCTGCAAAATTTTTCTTTTTGAAAAAGGTGGGTCTGTTGCAGAGCTTCTATATCTGGATCAGATCCATTAGATCTACTACATAGACCCTAGGATGACTGCACATAAGAATAATGAAATACAAATCACAAAAATCAGAAGAAGAGGTAGGAAAAGAGACTTGACTAGAGAAGAATTCTCCCCAGTATGGTCATCAATCTATTATGGGAGTTTTTCTCACAGGGATCTCATTGAATAATCAGTAAGGTCTCCCTAGGATTGGCCTAACAATCCTATATATTAATGGGCTATATTTTTTATGGTTCTCTTAGAAGAAAGAAATAATATCATTACACAAGGAGATGGGAGAATAACATACCATTTCCTGAAGATTGTCCTTAGTGTATTCATGGCTGTTGCATCCCTGAAGTTCCAAATCCATCTTCTACAACTTGCTTCCTGCACACCAAATATAAAACAATACCATTCTACTTCTCTTTACAGTTTTATAATCCTAGATCTAGCTTGGATCTAACCTGATCTATAACAATACAAACCAAATATAAATATTTATGCATAAAATACAAACATTCATGAGGGAAAACCAAATGATCTATTAATGGAACATAGAGAATGCATATCAATTCATACCTCAACTTGATGACAATGCATCCTCCTTTAGCCTCCTTTCTCCTTGCCTCTACTTATAGCTCATTGGTCATGCTAGGCTCACTGACTTATGGCTGTGATGATGGATACCTCTGTAGTTGTACACCATAACATTACTACTAAATTCTCTCCCTCTTTCCCAAGGGTTGTCTTTGTTATATAGCTCTTGGAGGAGGCTTGGAACATGCTTCTAGATATTCTAGAGACCACTAGAGACTCGAATGATGTGAGTTCCTAGGAATTTGACAAGAAGATCCAACTCATCCCTCACCTATCACCTCATATCTCCCCGATTCTAGAAGTTTGACAATGCCTCACTTGTTGAGCCACTAGTTTCCAACGAGGGCCTCGTTTTTGTCTACTAGGTGTCCTGTGAGGATGCCAATAAGGGCTCAAAAAGGGTTCAATACTTAGGGAAAATATGTATTTTGGCCTTTATCCTATGATGGCTTCCTCTCTGGCCTATAGGGTGGAAATTAAGGCTATAACACCTACCTAGTTGAATGGGATAATTGATCCAATTCATCATGAGCCATATGAATCTTTTTCATCTTTTCGTCATTAGAGAAATTTTAAGGTTAAAAATGGGCCTAAAAAATGTGCTATCATCATCAAATTTAAAAGAACTAATAGTATTCAAGATGATGATGTCCACCATAAAGGTAAATAGTTTTGGAGGGAAAGAAATAAAACTATGTTTTTAATCATGTTTTTGACTTATCTCCTTATCAGTTAACTCAAATTTCAATTGTAGGCAATCATTGGACGTGGAATTAAATTCTATATCCAATGAGTTCCTACACTTGAAATTTGAGTAAACTGTTGGAATACTGAGACAAGGGGTGAATTAGTATGAGCACTTTATACCACTTTTAACCACAAGATATAATATTTAACTTTATCAGTAGTATATCATCAATGCATCATCAATATATCATGAACATATAAACATAAGAAACATCACATCAAGTACACAGTACACCAAAATTTACGTGGAAACCCAAATGAGAGAAAACCACATAATTATTTTTTATATATCAAAGAATACAGTCATTGGAAGCACCAACTTCCGAATTCTCCAGCACCAACTGGAAGGATGCACCAACCCTCTGATTTATAGGCACCAACCTAAAGGAAGATACAACTCCCTGAATTCTCTAGCTCCAAACAGAAGGAGGCTACAACCCTCTGATTCTCAGGCTCCAACCTGAAGGAATCTCCAACTCCCTGAGTTATCTATCTCCAACTAAAAGGAGGATAAAACCCTCTGATTCTCAGGCTCCAACTTGAAGGAAGCTCCAACTCCTTGAGTTCTCTGACACCAAATGGAAGGAGGCTATAACCCCCTTTCCTTGCTCCGTCTTGTCACTCTCAAATATAACTGTAGACCAACTGTCACTACCACAATCACTGTCACTGTCACTGTTACTTCCACTGTCACTGTCACTGCCATTGTCAATGTCACTGTCACATCAACCTATAACTTGTCTATCTGTCACTGTAAACATGTCATTGTCACCCTGTCACTGACTAGCCTCTCCAACTTGTCACTATATACACCCTGTCACTGTGAACCTGTACCTCAACAAATGCATCAACCATGCACCAAAACCTGTACCAAACCATGCATCAACCATGCACCACAACTGTGTCAAACTATGCATCAACCATGCACCAACACCTGTACCAAAATGTGCATCAACAGTGCACCACAACTTGTACCAACCCGTGCATCAACCATGCACCATAACCATAACCATCAACCATATATATCAATCACCATACCAAGTACCAATCTTGTACCATACCATGTACCATATCATGTGGCAACCATGCACATCAACCATGAACCATAACATCACCAATATGTGCATCATCATGTACTAACATCACCAAGCATGTACCATAACATCATCAAGATATGTGTCTAAACCATGTACAAAACATGTGCCAACATCCATAAGCTATGTACCTCAAACATGTGTCATATCACTCATGATATGCCTCAACCATATACCAAAATATATCCCATAAACCATGCACCATAACATAACCAAAATATACCTCAACATGTACCATACCATCACCAAGATATAACCTTCAAAACATGCATATAAACATATCTTTAATCATGTAGCAACCTTTTTGCAACTTGGAACAAGCATCCCCTTTACTTTACCTCATCCTCGCTACCTCATATTTACCAATAGATTAAGTAGTCACTAGATAGATATTCAATGAACTTGTGTGTGAGAATGAGAGTCTCTTGATGTGTATTTATACTCTTCCATTTAACTTCTTTTCAATCACTTTACCCTTAATTAATTTCTTGTTGTAACCACTTTACCCTTAATTAATTTCTTGTTACAATTGTTTTACCCTTTTTCCTAATTTTAGGGTAATAATTGTTTTTCCCTTTTTCCTAATTTTAGGGTCATCATTGTTTTACCTTTTTTTTTTCTAATTTTAGGGTCAATTGTTTTACCCTTTTTCCTAATTTTAAGGTCAAAACCATTTTACCCTTTTTCTTAATTTTAGGGTCAACCTATATTGTCTTGTTGCAACTACTTTACCCATAATTAGTAAACTCATAATTTATTTGTTACAACTACTTTACCCATAATCAACTTCTTGTTGTAACCACTTTGACTAGAAAACTTCCTGAAGACTTCCTAGAGGCTTCTAGAGTAATTGACTTCTTGTTGACCTTCTAGGAGATTATAGATTATTCTTGAGGGTCCTCCAATATTTACAAAGCCATATCTCCTCAATTGTAAGGAGCCACGTGACGTACCACCTATCACAGGAAATGCCATGATGTGTACTATCCATTTATGATAGTCTTACTTGTAAATACACCGACCTTCTTGTCTTTATTCCTCGATCATCTGTGGTTTCAATAACCAAACCTCTGAGGCTTCATGTAGACTACACCCGTCAAATATACTAACATAAATCACTCCATCAATGACAACTAAATCACCATCAATATCAACCATATCTATATGGATTTTAGACTTCTCCAAGGGTTGACATCAATCTCCAAGATTTGACATCAATGAAAACCAACTGTCCAACAATCTTGTCCTTTCGCATTGATGTCAACACCAACATTGATGGAAACAATGATGGAAACACTAATGCTCCAACACTCATGCTCCCCCCATGACCATTGCTCCTCATCAATGTTTTTCACTCTCCCCCTTTGACATCAATGGCAAAGGTTATCTCTCCTTGGGGATTCTCCCCTTGTCTTCATGCTTCTATTATTTCTCTATGTTTCCATGCATTAGTTATTTCTCTCCACATGTTTAGTTCCTCTTGTTCTTCTTCTCTTGTGACTTTTCCTAAAAGTATACTTTCTTTGAAAAATCCTCATTTGACTTCATGTGCTTGACTCTTCTGATCTTTCTCTCCCTTTGACATCATGAGAAAAAAGGATAACTCCCCTTGTTGATATGTCTCCCCTTGTCCGTATGCTATTGATCTTCCTTTCTTGATTATTTTTCTTCCCTTGAATTATCTACAAGAGGTTGTGTAGATCAATGTAAGGATACCTGCATATGTTTATTTTCCTCTCTTATAGTGTTGTGAATATTCCATTGGTGCTTCCTCTTGTAATTCTCTGACATATAAAAGAAATTCAAATTTTGATTTCTTAATTTACTTTTCATGTTCACTTGAACATATTGTTCAATGATTTTCTTCTGATGATTTAGCTTCTGCTGACTATTTCTCTTTCCACATTTTGCTATGCCTTTTTTGATTTCCTTTTTGTGACCAACTGATTCCAACCGATTCCACTGATTCCAATTGTAGATGCACTGCTATGTATCTAATTTGAACCATGTCATATGTACCTGCTAAGTATCCATCTCTGTCCATATGTCGCAAAATGTCCATAACTGCTATGCATCTTCTCTGACCCGTGTATCATTGTACTATCATGAAGGCTTCACGATTGTGACTGATCAATCTGTCATTCTGTACTTATACTATTTGACTGCTCTGAATCTCTCTCTGAAAATACTTCAACCTACTTGAAGGATGGTTCTTTGATATGTAGTAGCTACTACACTAACTCCCCCTGTTCAATATTCATATTTACTGGGAGTCTCCAAGTCGAATGGATCATAAAAATACATGCTCTGATGCAGAGTAATATTCCTCTTCGTATATGGATTCATCTCTTCATTTTCACCCTCTTCCTGAATTCTGACATTTTATTCCTGAACTTTGACTTCATCCTCTTCTTATCGGCCTACAAATTCATTATGATCTTGCACTGTTGTAAATCTTTTGAGTACGATCTCTGGGATCTAGTCTTCATTCACTTTCTCTTCTTGTTTTTCATTTCTTTTCCAAACTTTCATGTATATGACATGAATGTTTTCCTTCTTCATGGGATGCTCTATCACACTTCTACAATTTCTAGCTATGTGTCCATAGTTGTGGCATTTGTAATATTCAATATTATGTGGAGCCACACAAACATTTATTTCTTGAACATTTCTTTCATAAGCCCTGCAATCTACAACTTTATGTCCAAAGTTAGTACAATTAAAACAATGACCATAAAATAAATTTACATACCTGGGAGTGAATGATCTTCTTTGTGGTGTAGTTCTTTTGGGTTCTTGTCTTGGTTGATCATTATTGACATTTCTTTGTTGCCTGAATGTAGAAGGTCTTATGTATTCATTCCTTTTTTATTCTTGTTGACCATGATTCCTTCCTTTGAGAACATATGCATAACTCTTTTGTTCTGTTGCTTTCATCATGGAGCTTGAACCTTCCTCAAAATGAACATTTATGTATCCTAGTCTAGATTTGTCATTGTATGGTCTTTGATTTTCGACAATTTTTTCTAACACTTGAGAACTTTTCAATTTCTTGTTGATATTGTTGAATTCGACTCTCAATGTTATGATTTCATTTTCAAGCTTCTCACACTCTTTCTTTCTTTATCATCTTGATTTGCATAACATCTTCCTTTCTCTTACCTTATTCAAGTTGGGTTTTCAAGAAGATGTTTTCTTTTCTGAATGATTTTTTTTTCTTTATTTCTTTCTTCAGCTCAGTTAAAGCATTGATTAATTCTTCATCAAGATCCACTTTACCTTCTTCTTTGCTTTCAGGTGTTCTTTTCTTATTTTCCATTGCCATAAAGAGTACTATCTCTGAGTCACTATCCCTTACATCATCTTCAACAGATGAAGAACTGTCTTCTCTTGAGTATAGATTTTTCTTGAAGACTTTCATTATGTTTCCTTTTGATATTTCTTTTCTTTCTTGGGATCATCTTCTTCATCACTATCTGAATTCTTAGCATAAGGACACTTATTTGCAAAATGACCAATTTTACCACAATTAAAACATTTTAAGGGAAACATGCCTTTGTATTTTTGAGTTCCTTTCTTTAACTTCCTTACGAAGTTGGCTATTTCTTCATCCTCTTTTGAATCATTTCTACAACTTCAATTTGGATTTGACTAGGGATTTTTCTTATTTTGTCTTCTTGGATGCTTTGAAGGTTGCTTCTATCTTGGGATAGATTTTCTTGATTTGTTCTCATTTCATAAGCTGTAAATATTCCATGTTGTTCATCCATGCTCATCGTGTTCAGATCTGATATTTCTTCTAGTGTTGAAATATTATGATCGAATTTCATTGGAAGAGATCTCAATACCTTTTGAACAATTATAGCTTCATCAAATTCTTCTCCCAATCCTTTAATCGCATTCATTATTTCATCAACACTTAAGAAGTAAGCGACGATGTCTTTGTCTTCCTTCATTTTCAATTGTTCAAATTCACCTCTGTAAGTCTAAAGCTTTGTTGCCTTGACTTTGGCATCTCCTTCATAAACATTTTGAAGATTGTCCCAAATTTCCTTTGCAGAATCACAATGCATAACTTTGATGGATATTGAATCAACCAGATCATTCGGGATAACATTTTTAGCCCTTGAATTTTTTTGACTGAGTTTCTTTCCATCATTATCTGTTGGAGGAATGACATGATCTTTGTACCCATCTACTATTGATTACCAAACATCAAATCCCTCTGCTTGTACATATGTTTTCATCCTTCTACTCCAGAAAACATAGTTTTGTCCATGAAACTATGGTATTCCATTATTATACATATTGTTGCTCTCCATGATCTAGCTTCCACTGCTTAGATTGTTTCTTGAAGGAACATGCTCTGATACTAATTGTTGGAATACTGAGAGGGGGGGGGGTGTGAATCAGTATGATCACTTTATACCATTTTTAACCACAATATATAATCTTTAACTTTATTAGAATTATATCATCAATATATCATGATCATATTAACATAAACACTGTCATATCAACAACATCACATCAATTACACAATACACCAAAATTTACGTGGAAACCCAAATGAGATAAAACCATGAAATGCTTTCTTATATATCAAAGAATGCATTCATTGGAAGCACCAACTTACCAATTCTCCAACACAAACTAGAAGGAGGCACCAACCCCTTGATTTACAAGCACCAACCTGAAGGAAGATACAACTCCCTAAATTCTCTGGCTCCAAGGAGAAGGAGGCTACAACCCCCTGATTCTTAGGCTCCAACCTAAAGAAAGCTCCAACTCCTTGAGTTCTCTGGATCCAACTAGAAGGAGGCTACAACCACCTGATTCTTAGGATCCAACCGGAAGGAAGCTCCAACTCCCTGAGTTCTTTGGCACTAACCGAAAGGAGGCTACCACCCCCTTTCTTTGCCCCTTCCTGTCGCCCTGAAATACAGTTGTAGACCAGTTGTCACTACAACAGTCACTGCCAATTTCACTGTTACTGCCACTATCACATCAACTTGTAACCTGTCTACCTGTCACTGTATCCAACTTGTCACTGTCAACATGTCACTGACCAATCTCTCCAACCTGTCACATCAACCTGTAACCTGCCACTGTCAACCTCCACCTTAATGAGTGCATCAACCATGCACCAACACTTATACCAAACCATGCGTCAACCATACACCACAATTGTGTCAATCCATGCATCAACCATGCACCAACACCTGTACCAAATTGTGCATCAACAATGCACCACAACTTTTACCAACCCATGCATCAACCATGCACCATAACCATAACCATCAACCATATACATCAATCACCATACCAAGTATCAATCATGTACCATATCATGTGCCAAACATGCACATCAACCATGAACCATAACATCACCATGATGTGTCTCATCATGTACTAACATCACCAAGCATGTACCATAACCTCATCAAGATATGCATCTAAACCATTTACCGAACATGTGCCAACATCCATAATATATGTACCTCAAACATGTGTCATATCACTCATGATATTCCTCAACCATATACCAAAAGATAACCCATAAACCATGCACCATAACATCACCAAAATATACCTCAACATTGTTGAAATAATGTAACTGTGAAGAACATTCTTACTATTATTTTGTTATTGGATTAAATCCCCATTGTGGATTAATCATGTCATTATTATTATTATTATTGTTATTGTATTAAATCCCCATTGAGGATTAATCATGTCATTATTATTATTATTGTTATTGGATTAATCCCCATTGAGGATTAATCATGTCGGTAAGTGTATAAGGACCAAATCCCCTTTTGCGGATTAGTCATCGGACAATTACAAAGTACAGAATAAGAAGTCGGCCCCAGCAATTATAAGGGAAGACCCATAATTAATTAAAGGTGGGTTTACCCACCCAGAGTGAGAGGTCGGCCCTGCCAAATTGTGACCTTTCACACGTGCCAATTTGATATAAATAAGAGGCTAGTGCCTCACTTCAAACACACAACTCACTTGCTCATTCTCTTATGAGGCAAGCTGCAATTAGAAGTTGGAGAGAGGAGAAGAAGAGTGGCGCATCTCTTGGGAGGAATTTATGTATTGGTTTGAGTTATCTCTTGAACATTGTATAAGCTATTTATGATAAGGAAGTTTTTGTTGGGTTTTCTTCCCCTAGAGGGTTTCCCAGGATAAATGTTGTGTCTCTTGTGAATGTGTATTTCTCAATGATCTTGTTCTTACTATGCTCTTATCTAATGAAATGCAAAGAACTATAATAATGGCATAAACATTAACATGGTATCAGAGCCAACCTGAAGGAAGCACAATTTGCAAGAGGAAAAACGTCACTGTTACCGTACCCCAAAATCATGGTTTTGCAAAAGTGAGTATTTTCAGCTCCCTAACATCCTAGAAAGTTGTGCCCTCCCCCAAGGATCAATTTGGCACCTAGAGCACACTTTTTCAGTGGCTGGATCTCCCAGAAAGTGAAACCCTAGTTTCACAAAAGTACCAGAAGTACCAGAAAACCAGTACCAGAAGTACCAGAGTACCAGAAGTACTGGAAGCACCAGTCTAGAAATCCGCATATCAGGTTTGACGGGGTAAAATTTGGATTTTATCAGATCTGAGGACACCAGGCTACTCACCTTAGCCAAGCGCACCTCCCGGTAAGGTCAAAACTTGATTTCGAGCACTTTCAATTTTTGGTTATTTTTGTTGCCGAAAGTACAAGATGTCTGCAAGAACAAAGCTTGTTGAGAAATTAGAAGGCATAGACAACTTCCGTGCCTGGAAGTATAGGATCGGTCTGATCCTTGCAGAGAATGACCTATTAATATTTATCAAAGAAGAAGTGAAGGAACCTGAAGATGTCGTAGAGAAAGCAAAGCATCAGAAGGACTCAATCAGGGCTCAAAGAATCATTGCAGATTCAATCAAAGACCACCTGATCCTGTATGTATCATCAAAAGAAACCTCAAAGGAGATGTTTGACGATCTAAGCAAACTACATGAAGGAAAGAACATCAATCGAAAGATGAATCTCAGAACTCAGTTGAAGAATACCAAGATGCAGAAAGGAGAAATGATTCAAGAATACTTCTCCCGAATCTCTGAGATAAAAGAACAGTTGAAAGCGATTGGAGTCACCATCGATGAATAAAAATTTGTAATAACCGCCCTAAATGGTCTCGCAAGACCTTGGGATGCCTTCATCTAGTCAGTATGCGGCATAAAGGAGAAACTACAGTTTGAAATCCTATGGGAAGAATGCACCCAGGGAGAGACAAGGGTAGCCAACCGTGAAGCACTAATAGCAAGGGATGATGATCAAGCCCTAGCTACTCATACAAAAGGAGGAATGAAGAAACCCTACTTCAAAAGGGAATCTCATAGAGAACCACAACCATCAAACAAGTTCAACAATCAAGAATCTCATTCAAGAAATTTTCAGAAGAAAGGACAACGCAAGGGATGAAATCTCTCATCTATACAATGCTATCATTGTGATAAGATGGGACACAAGATGAAAAATTGTCCAGTCATAAGAGAAGAGTACAAGAGAAAACACAAAAGGCAACATGATCACATTGCCGAAGATGAAGAACCACCTATGAAGGTGATTAAGGACCATGTCTTAATCTCGGCTCTCTCAGGATCTGTATCACCTGGAGAAGACACATGGCTCATTGATAGTGGTGCATCAAAGCATATGACGGGTAAGAAGAATACTCTCTCTTGTATTTCAGAAAAGAAGTTTTCTCATAAAGTAACTCTTGGAGATGATTATCAATATCCCATCAAGGGAATAGGAGAATCAAACTACAAGCTAGATTCAGAAAACTCAATAACTATGAAGGACGTACTCTATGTACCGGGCCTAAAGAAGAACTTACTCTCCATATCAGCTTTAGACAAGAAAGGATATAGATTTTCCTTCATAGATGGAGAAGTTCTTATGTGGGCTAAGGGAGAAACCTTAAATGAAGAAATCATCATCGGAAGTGAAGAAAATGGTTTATATAAGATGAAGGGTCACCCAGAAACTGCCATGACCCATGCCATCGAAAACTCATGCGAACTTTGCCATAGAAGATTGGCCCACATCAACTACAAGGCGCTACCATACATATGCAAAGATGTCACAGTTTTACCAGAACTCAAGGTTGATCAGGAAGGCATATGCAATGGATGTGCGCAAGGGAAGAACATCAAGAACCCCTTTCCAAAGAGGGACAACAAAGCAGAAGGAGAATTGGAACTCATCCATTCAGACATGTGTGGCCCAATGCCATCATCCTCCATTAGCGGGTATGTATACTATGTATCATTCATTGATGATTATTCTCGTAAGACCTGGATATATTTCTTAAGATCTAAAGATGAAGTATTCAGTAAATTCAAGGAATTCAAAGCCTTGATAGAGAATCTTTCCGAAAGAAAGATTAAGATACTTAGGTCAGATAATGGAGGAGAATATACCTCGAAGGAGTTTGTAAGCTTCTGCAGAGATGTTGGGATCAAGAGGGAACTAACTGCTCCCTATAATCCCCAACAAAACGATGTTGCTGAAAGGAAGAACAGAACGATTATGGAAGCTGTGAAGACCATGATTCACGATCAAGATCTTCCTATGTGCTTATGGGTAGAACTAGCTATGGCAGCTGTTTATGTGCAGAACAGACTATCCCATAGTGCACTTGGGTTCAAGACCCCAGAAGATATGTTCACCGGAAAGAAGTCAGAGGTAAGCCATCTCAAAATATTTGGCTATCCAGTGTTTATCCATATACCAAAAGAGAAAAGAAACAAACTGGAGCCCTCCGGAAAGAAGGGAATATTTGTGGGATACTGTGAGGTATCCAAGGCCTTCAGAATATACATACCTGGTCACTGCCATATTGAGATCAGCAGGGACGTGACCTTTGATGAAGAAGCTTCACTTAAGAAATCAAGAAGATGCCAGCTTGAAGAGGTATATGAAGAGGAACCTGTAAATCCCAGGACTACAAAATCCGTGAGGGAAGTTCCCAGAGCTGCAAAACCTGTAAGGGAAGTCATAGATTCCCCTGATGAGGAGACTCTTGAAGATCATGATATCATAGAAGTTCAAAAACCTCCTCAAAGGACCTTCTCCCATAAAAGAAAGATTGCTTGGGAAAAAGAGCTTATTCAATATGGAGAGAAGTATGGTGTTCCAGAAGGAACCACAAGATAGGTGAAGAGACCAAAGCCATTCTCCAGTTACACGGCCTTGATGTGCAATCTACTTGATGAGGAACCTACATGTTTTGAAGAGGCCATCCAAAAGAAGGAATGGGAAGATGCCATGACAGAGGAATACCAATCCATAATAAAGAATGATGTATGGGAAATTGTTCCCAAACCAAAAAGTAAGGATGTGGTATCATCAAAATGTCTCTTCAAGATAAAACATGTTGTTGATGGAAGTATTGAGAAATATAAAGCAAGATTTGTCGCTCGTGGATTTTCCCAGAAGGAAGGAATCGACTATGAAGAGACATTCACTCCTGTGGCCGGATACACTTCAATCAGAACCATTATAACTCTTGTTGCCAAGATGAAATGGAAGTTGCACCAGATGGATGTGAAGACAGCTTTTCTGAATGGTGTCATTGAAGAGGAAGTGTATATAGAGCAACCCCAAGGATTTGAGGTTGAAGACATGAAGTCTCATGTCTGTCGATTGAAGAAAGCCTTATACGGATTGAAGCAAGCTCCCAGAGCTCGGTATGGCCGTATAGACAGTTTCTTGACGAGCTTGGGATTTACCAAGAGTAAAGCAGACTCAAATCTCTACTTCAAGATTATGGATAATGAACCAGTAATATTACTACTGTATGTGGATGACTTATTCGTAACTGGAGAAGAAAATCTCATCACTGAATGTAAACAGAGACTTGCCGCAGAATTTGAAATGAAAGACCTTGGTCTAATGCATTACTTCTTAGGCCTTGAGGTATGGCAGAGTCCAGAAAGAATCTTCCTTAACCAGGGGAAGTACACAGTCGAAATCTTAAAGAGATTCGACATGCTAGAATGCAAGTCCATGAATACACCCATGGAAGCAAAGTTGAAGTTGTTGGTCGATACTTCGTAAGATTTGATAGATGCCACTCTGTACAGACAGATTATTGGATCATTGATGTACCTGATGAACACTAGACCAGACATCTGTTTTGAAGTGAACACCTTGAGTCAGTTTCTGGTAGAGCCCAGACGTGTTCATTTAGTTGTTGCAAAACATGTGATGAGGTACCTTAAAGGTACAATGGATTATGGTCTCAGCTATGATGGAGATCATGACTTCACACTGAGTGGATATACTGATGTAGATTGGGCAGGAAGCATTGCTGACAGAAAAAGCACTTCCGGATGTTGTTTCAGTTTGGGATCAGCTATGATCTAGTGGAAGAGTAGGAAGCAATCCAGTATTTCTTTCAGCACAGCGGAAGCAGAGTACATTTCCGCATGTTATGCTAGCTGCGAAGCTATATGGATTTGAAAGTTGCTGACAGACCTATTTGATTTGGAGATGAGAGCAACCACGATTCTATGTGACAATCAAAGCTGTATTAAAATGACAGAGAATCATGTGTTCCACGACAGGTCGAAGCACATAAAGATACGTTATCATTTCATCCGCGACATGGTACATATAGGAGCCTTGAAGCTCTAGTACATTAGCATGGATGAACAGGTTGCTGATGTGATGACTAAGCCTCTATCTCGTGTAAAGTTTGAACACTTTTGAGGTAAGCTTGGTATTTTCCAAAAGGACCTTTCCTTAAAGGGGGAGTAGATGTATTCCTTGCTTCTGACCTCGCTGTTAGACGTAAAGAAAGATGAGTCATGCTTCTGACCTCGTTGTTAGACGTAAAGCATGACGTTGTGTGATCCTTGCTTTTGACCTCGTTGTTAGACATAAAGCAAGATGAGTCATGCTTCTAACCTCATTGTTAGACGTAAAGCATGCCGTCGTGTGATCCTTGCTTTTGACCTCGCTGTTAGACGTAAAGAAAGATGAGTCATGCTTCTGACCTCGCTGTTAGACGTAAAGCATGACGTTGTGTGATCCTTGCTTCTGACCTCGTTGTTAGACGTAAATCAAGATGAGTTATGCTTCTGACCTAGTTGTTATACGTAAAGCATAACGTCGTTGATTCCTTGCTTCTGACCTAGTTTTTAGACGTAAATCAAGATGAGTCATGCTTCTGACCTAGTNCTGACCTCGTTGTTAGACGTAAAGCAAGATGAGTCATGCTTCTGACCTAGTTGTTAGACGTAAAGCATGATGCTGTGATTCCTCGCTTCTGACCTAGTTGTTAGACATAAAGAGAGATGATGATATTACTTGCTTCTGACCTAGTTGTTAGACGTAAAGCAAGATGTGACTAATACTGAGCTACCATCTTAACTGCTATGACATTGAGCTAGTGTAGTACTGTGATGTGACAAACTAGTGCTGTAATGAGGTATCATTTTCACTGATACATGTTTGATGCAGATGATGATAGATTCTTTCGAGAATGATGATGTTGCTGATGAAGAAAACTTTCGATGACTTGTAAATGTGCTAGACAATGGTTCAAGATGATATTGACGATACTGTCCTCCAGATGCCACTGATGATGCAAACCTCTCTCGCCTGATGCTGATGAAGAATAACCTTCTTGTTAAGGGGGAGTGTTGAAATAATGTAACTGCGAAGAGCATTCTTACTATTATTTTGTTATTGGATTAAATCCCCATTGTGTATTAATCATGTCATTATTATTATTATTATTGTTATTGGATTTAATCCCCGTTGAGGATTAATCATGGCAATATTATTATTATTGTTATTGGATTAATCCCGATTGAGGATTAATCATGTCGGTAATTGTATAAGGACCAAATCCCCTTTTGCGGATTGGTCATCGGACAATTACAAAGTGGAGAATAAGAAGTCGGCCCCAACAGTTATAAGGGAAGACCCAGAATTAATTAAAGGTGGGTTTACCCACCTAGAGTGAGAGGTCGGCCCTACCAGATTGTGACCTTTCACACATGCCAGTTTGATATAAATAAGAGGCTAGCGCCTCACTTCAAACACACAACTCACTTGCTCATTCTCTTATGAGGCAAGCTGCAATTAGAAGTTGGAGAGAGGAGAAGAAGAGTGGTGCATCTCTTGGGAGGACTTTATGTATTGGTTTGAGTTATCTCTTGAACATTGTATAAGCTATTTATGATAAGGAAGTTTTTGTTGGGTTTTCTTCCCCTAGAGGGTTTCCCAGGATAAATGTTGTGTCTCTTGTGATTGTGTATTTCTCAGTGATCTTGTTCTTACTATGCTCTTATCTAATGAAATGCAAAGAACTATAATAATGGCATAAACATTAACAAACATGTACCATACCATCACCAAGATATAACCTTCAAAGGATGCATATAAACATACCTTTAATCATGTAGAAACATTGGCATCATCATACCTTGTTGCAACCTGGAACAAACATCCTCTTTACTTTACCTCATCCTTGCTACCTCATATTCGCCAATAGATCAAGTGTTCACTAGATAGATATTCAATGAACTTGTGTGTGAGAATGAGACACTCTTGATGTGTATTTATACTCTTCCATTTAATTAATTAAAGTTTACCACTTTAATCAACCACTTTACCCTTAATTAATTTCTTGTTGTAACCACTTTACCCTTAATTAATTCCTTGTTACAATTGTTTTACCCTTCAACTAGTTTACTCTTTTTCCTAATTTTAGGGTAATGATTGTTTGACCCTTTTTCTTAATTTTAGGGTCATAATTGTTTTACCTTTTTTTTTTCTTTCTAATTTTAGGGTCAAAATTGTTTTACCCTTTTTCCTAATTTTAGGGTCATAACATCCAGTTCCACTGATCAAAATTATACATTGACTTATTCTTTGAGGACACTTGCGTGCAAGTGATCTGGTTAAACATGGTAAATTATGATTATCAAATTGATTTATATGTTAGATTATGATTGCATATAAAAAAATGATATGTTAGTTATATTGAGGTATAACATTGACATGTATTATGATGAGGTTCCTAAGTATGCATGAAACATGGCATGAGGAGGATGATGATGACATGGATAGACTTCCTTGGAATCCAGATTGAGTAAGGGAATGGATTTTATTTGATTATGAGTATTTTATTTATCACACATGTGTTATATGATGGTTCGGTTATGGATTTTATGTATATGAGGTACTGATATTATCTTTTCCAGTGGATGAAGACATGGTGACGTTTGCTAATATGACTCATATATGGAGTAAAGGGGTCATACACAGATACCAGACGGATGAGGGAGAGATGTGGCAGTGTCTCTGTCATAGCCTACTAGCACTCTCGTCGTAACCGGAACTAAAGGTTAACGACTACCTTATTCATAGAGATTTTGTTGGCAGCCAATTCACATTTTTCATTGTCTCATAAGATGCCTACACCAATCTTTCACAAACATTGATTTTTCATCGCAATTTTCAAATGAACAATGCTTTTATTCTTTGCGCCTTTTTGCACGCCTATCTTCATTTTGTTTTCACAACTGTAAGCGTGAAATCTTAGTCCTTCAAAGTCACATTAGAATCGTTGTTTGAACTGTTGTCATCCTTCTGATTGATATGCCCTTTGCGCTTACATTAAACTTATCATTACCTAGTTAGCGAATCTTTCGATTTTCATTCATTACTCGTGCTTTGATTTATTATCTGGCTTGGTTTGCAATGCATTTGGATTTGCATTCATTTAACCTTTGGTTTCATAATATACATGGGTGTTATGATTAAAACTTTTATACTTTTCTTTCTAATTTAATGCCTATGTTTATGTTTTCATAATTATCAATGTTTTGATTATATGAAAACCCATTTGTACATTGGTTAAACTATGAATGTGAGTTGTCACAATACATCGGCGCATGGTCAACATTTCATATTTGTTTCAAATTAAGCGTTAATGGTTTAAAACTATGGTGTAACATTGATTATATGGCATAACACTTGTCATTTGTTTCATAAGTTAGCCAATCAACATGATTTTCGAACCATGTTGATTGCACAACTTGATTCTATTGATTTTGTAAGTTATTGAGCATTTGGGTTTAAACTTTTTATGACTTGCCTCATCTTTTATTATACATGGGGGTTATGATTTATTTGGTTTTTATATATATAAAATAATCCTTATGTTAAATCTTTTATAACTTTGTCTTGTCGACTATATGAATTCGGTTTGGCACTTTGGTTGAATGATGATTGATACATGGGCGCATATATAATTTTGGTGTTAACCTATACGATAAATGTTTTGAACACTATGATGGTGCTAGCGTGTATTGGTTGGATTTTGATTAGTTGTACACATGACTTAATAGATAATCCATCATTACAATTTGAATAGCCATATCGGCGGTTGTACTGCGACCACTATTGCTCTGCATGGATTTACTACCTTCTACCACCCTCGCACACTTTGCATTGATGCTTGCCTCCTTACCAGGGTTACCTCTGTTAATTTTTTGGGAAAATATCTGAGCCTAATTTGTTCAAACCCTTGTCCCTTAGCCCATCTCTCAGTGTGTTATCTCCTAGATGCCGAAGGGCGAATTAAACTCCCAAGGTGTTCATAGTTGGTGTTGTTTTCATTTTGCCAGAGAAAACTGCCCCGAATTTGCTCCCAGAGTCACGTTTTTGCGTGAGCGATTATGGGCAAACAGATTCGAATTAGATTAATCCGTTGAAAACCCAGAACCTTTTTTAGCCCCTTTACCCTCATTGAGGGCAGTTTTCTCAGAAATTGAGTGGATACAGAGATCTAGCTCTCGTTTTCCAGGTCAATTTTTCAATGGCGGGAACATGCGTTCTAAGTCTGTATGCATTTCCTGAGATCTGTTCTTCAGAACTCCCTCTCACCCAGAAAGCCATCTCGTCGCTCCACAAGTATGTTTGATATCAATCATTTTTTGTAAATAATCGAGCTTTATATAATGAATTCGAATTCGGGTTTGAATATTTCTATTTCCAACGTGGATTTGGCTTTGATTCGATGGATTGTCGGATAGATTTGATTGTTAAAATTTAGCTTCAATTGGATGCTCTGTTGATAATTGAAATTTTTCTAAACATAGGCTGTTGTTGGTATTCCGATTTTTGAACACAGTCAATGGCACGATTTGAATTGGTTATGTTCTATATGAATATGATTGATAAATGGGTTAACTGTTTTCCATGTCTTTCGACCAGATCTGATACT